>PISX010008132.1:0-84094 GCA_004024625.1 Mellivora capensis | reverse complement strand
TCTTTTCACCACATCTGTATCTTTGGGGTAAATACCCAGTAGTGCAATTGCAGGGTCATAGGGAAGCTCTATTTTTAATTTCTTAAGGAATCTCCACACTGTTCTCCAAAGTGGCTGCACCAACTTGCATTCCCACCAACAGTGTAAGAGGGTTCCCCTTTCTCCACATCCTCTCCAACACACGTTGTTTCCTGTCTTGTTCACCTTTGTCATTCTAACTGGTGTAAGGTGGTATCTCAATGTGGTTTTGAAGAAATAACACCTTGCGTATTGTGTATTTCTACTGAAGCTGTTTCAAAAAATAGAAACAGGGCACCTGGGTGGCTCAGTGGGTTAAAGCCTCTGCCTTCGGCTCAGGTCATGATCTCAGGGTCCTGGGATCGAGCCCCACATCAGGCTCTCTGCTCAGCAGGGAGCCTGCTTCCCCCTCTCTCTCTCTGCCTCTCTGCCTATTTGTGATCTCTGTCTGTCAAATAAATAAATAAAATCTTTAAAAAAAAAGAAACAGAAGGATAACTTGCAAACTTGTTCTATGAAGCCAGCATTACCTTGATCTGAAAAAACAGGCAAAGACCCCATTCAAAAGGAGAATTACAGACCAATATCCCTGATGAACATGGATGCCAAAACATTCAACAAGATCCTAGCTAATAGGATCCAACAATACACTGAAAGGATTATTCACCGCGGCTGCTTACCTCTGATCTGGAGAACACTGTGGCTCTTGCTTCTGGAGCCATGGCTGGGAGCCCAGAATAGGAAGACAGCACAGTCGTGGAAACAGCACCACCGAGGCACAATGCACCCAACAGAGACAGAGAATGAGCCATGTGTAAGTGGGGCTTTAAGAGCAAACCGACCGGGGGCTGGAGGCACACATGCTTGACAGATCAATACCTTCTTATCTGACTGGAAACCCATCAAGAAGGAAAATTAAAATACACTTTCCCACTGCTCTGGCGATCATCTAATAAAGAATATTGGCTAATGCTTTATTTTAACGCCTGCCTCTCTAGAAACGATGTGCAAACAATGCATAAGACATTGATTTCACTGCAATGGAATCCATTAGTCATCCTGAGATTCCTGCACATAAGATAGAGTCTAATATATTCACAATAATGGGGGAAAAAAAAACTTCCAAGGGATGCAGGATTCCAACAGAAAGACCCAGACAGGAAGGCAGACAACAGCTCCCTGGTGTGAAGGGACTGAGAGAGGGTGTGCCCAGGGGTGCTCCTAGAGGGCGCAGATCTGTTACCATTTGTAGTAACAAGAGGGGGCAGTATCGCTCCTGTTTTCATCACTCCTCCTTGGCTCCTGCCGTGCAGTGCACAGACCTTTCATCCGTCTTTCTCCCATCATGCCCACTGCAGCCAAGTCCACGTAAGACGAAGTAGCAGGTGCAAGTGCTTTGAGTGCAGGGGGACAAACACAGCTCATGAATCCCGTCATCAGTTCTAGCTAGCGTTGGGAGCCATGTAGTCAGGAAAAGAGCTCATGTGACTCGAACCCAGCATTGGCACAGCATTAGGAGACTTGGATTAGGGTATCTGACCTCAGTGCTTCTCTGTTTCCCCATCTGTGAAATGGGGAGAGCTATAATTGTTCTGAGTTGTTGAGAGGGACAGAGTGGGCGCTGAACTTGCTGCAAAATATCAGGCACAAGGTTAGGTTAGCATAAGTGGGAAGAGCCGCGTCTGTGGTCTGCAGGTTAGAGGAGACAGAGGTTTAATGTAACAGAGCCTAGGCCACTGAAGGGGGTCATTCGTGGGCATTTTTTGAGCTCCTGGGATGCACCATACATCAGCTCTAGGGAGACAACCGTGAGGAAGGCACAGGAGCTAAGTGAGGGAGTCATGTGTAATCAGGGGGCAGGGGGTGCCTTAGGGGGGAGCATGTTGTGCAGAGTCCTATTCCTGCCTCAACAAAGGATCACACATGGGTTGTTCAAAACAGTAGAAACTTATTCTCACCACTCTGGAGGCCAGAATCCCAAGACCCTGGTATTGGCCAGGCAGGTTCCCTTTGAGGGCTGTGCGGGAGACTTTCCCCAGGGTCTGGCGATGGCTTGCAATCCAGATGCCAGCCTTTACTGTCACATGGCCCTTACCTCTCTGCATTTTCTCCTTTTCTGTCTTGTACAAGGACACCTTCAATCTCTGTCTTTCTTCAATCTTCAATCTTTCTGTCTTGTACAAGTGCCCACCTTCAATCAGGATGATCTCATCTCGAGATCCTTACCTCAGTTACGTTTGCAAAGGCCATTTTGTTAGGGTCACATTCTGAAGCTCCAGGTGGACACAGCTTCTGGGGTGCCCTGGAGACACCAAGGATGTGCTAGTTTCTCTCAGCTGAGGTGGGCGTCCTGGGAGGTTGGCGGAGATCAGCCGGACGAGCAGGGTACTGAGAGCAAGGCCCGTGGAGAGAGCAGAGGCCAGGAGGGAGCAGGGGACAAAGAAGTGAAGGGAAGTCCCAGTCAACAGCCTGTCTCTCCAACACACTACGTCAGGGAATCCAAGCCCGGGGGGAGCTTGGGGCGTGTTATTTTCTATACCTGGTGTGAGATTAGGGAGCACTTTTCTGAATTTGGGGCATCAGTCTGGAATGGTGGCTTTTGGAGGCAGAGGGACAAGTGTCTATGGAGACTATTCATAGGGTAATTGCCGGGCAATCCTCCTGCATGAGCGGGGTCCATGTTCAGACATGCGGGGTTGCTGGAGGACTTCATGACATCAAGAAGAACAGGTTGTTTCCTGGAACGGTCTCCTTCAAGTCTTTTCTGATCTTCCTCTCGCCTCCTCTCGTGTGCCTACTTAGGCAGCACCTTGTATTAAAATAAATGTAAATTTAAAAATTAAAGTATAGGGGCACCTGTGTAGCTCAGTCATTAAGCATCTGCCTTCGGCTCAGGTCATGATCCCGGGGTCCTGGGATCAAGACCTGCATCGGGTTCCCTGCTTGGTGGGAAGCCTCCTTCTCCCTCTCCCATTCCCCTGTCTCTCTCTCTGTTAAATAAATTAATAAAATCTTAAAAAAAATTAAACTGTAGCTAATTCCAGAATTTTTCGTCTTAGATACAGCCTGCTCAGTGCAACCAATTTTTACGATTTTAACCTCATCATGTGAACTAATTTCTGAACCATGATCTGATGAACACAGACAGAACGGGTTGCCGTGGCAGGCTGGGCAGCCCTGGACATGCAGAGCAGGCTCTGTGAGGAGCTGCGGTGCCCACGGGCCCAGCACGGTGATGGATGTCCTGGTGGAGTACAAGTAGCCTCACCTGTCCTCCCTGATGAAAAGGCCAATCCTGCCTCTTGTGTCTGTTTGGGGGAGAATCCAGGAATGTTCCTTGTTTTTGTAAGGCAGGTGATTTGTGCTAGAAGGGGGAGACGATGACCCCCAAACTCCTGGGAAGAGAGGCCCCGTATTCGCAAATGGTTCTTGCACTGGGCTGGCCTTAAATGACTCAGTGGCACAGAGTCCTCCTCCCATGGCCACAGGCTGCGGCCGTCTGGAGCAGCTGGTCTGCCTGAGCTTCAGATAGCTCCCTGGTGACACTCCAAGGACACATGGAGGCAGGACACTCAGCTGTCCTACTCACACCCACTGCCTGCCCTGTGGTCCAGACGGGGGAACCCTATTCTCCAGTATTTTAATTTCAGGATAAATGTTATCTTGGTTGGAACTGTATTACAATGAAGCATTTTATTCCAGAATTTCTCAGCCCTGGGCTTGTTTAAAAGGACAGCACTGAAAATAGTTATTTAAAATGGTTTGCCAATAATATGGCCTCCTTCTTGTGCTCCTAAAGATAACTTCTATCAGCTGGTTCTGTCCTGATACGGGCTCTAAGTGTTGATGTGAGTTATTCTATCAAAGTTCCACTGAGCCTTTAAGAAATTCTGAGGTTGCTCTATTTTTCAAGGTCTTTGAAGATTAATACTGTGATTATCAATAATGCTGTCATTTTCTGAATATTGAAGCCTTTTGGATAGAATAGAAAACACAGTCTCTGACTCTCACTAATAAGAAAATTCAAAATCAATAAATAACACACAGATAAAAATAACATGCTGTAGGGGCAACTACTAAAAACATTTTTGTATATTTCATTGGTCTGACAAGAAATCATAATAAAACTTAAGTGATTTGGATCCCCATTATAATGGAAACATTATATCCTAAAGTGTTTAATTTAGGAAATTCTTGTAGGAGACTTTATCATCTTAAATCTATTCATCGTTAAGAAAGATAGAAGACGAATGACTCAAGTATTGAAATCAAATTAGAGAAAAAATAGTGGAATAAATTAAATAAAAGAAATGGTAAAAATAAGACAAGAAATTAAAGAAATACGTAATAAAAGGTCAACAACATCCTTCAAAGCCTGATGTTTCACAAAGAAGGTTTGAACCTCGACGAACCTCAGGCAAAGCCAAGCAAGACAAGATGCACATAAATTAATAATGAGAATAAAAAGAGGGAGATAGCTAAAGATAGAACAGGGCTTAAAAATTATGTGCCAAAAAATCACAAGCCAATATCAGGAGAAAATGCTAAACCGGTAACAATTTTTTTGGAAAAAAAAAAAAAAGAGACCACAAAAGACACAAAAAAGAAAGCAAGGATGTGTTTAAGTCTTGGAATATTCTCAAACCTCCCTGCAAGCATGTGCTGGGGGTGGATGACATTCCTGGTGGCTTATCAAAGCTTCATGAATTAGATGACTCCCACCTGCAAGCCGTTCCAGAACAGCGGAAGAACAGAAGAACATCTCAAGTCCTTCTACGAGGCCAGTGCAGCCCCCTTATTAAGTGAAACAGGGAGAACGGAGGTGGGAGGAAAGGCCACTCTCACCCGGGATCCTAGATTCAAACACCCAAAATAATACATCAGCAAACCGAGTTCGGTAATGAATATATGTAAAATGGTAAATAAAATAAATCTATATAAAATAAATTGAAATGTTTGTATGGAAGATATATACACACACATGCATGTGGAAAACAATATGGAGTTTCCTCAGGAAAATCGAACACAATACTACCATATGACCCAGTGATTCCACTTCTGGGTATTTACCTAAAGGAAACAAAAACACTAGCCCAAAAAGATACCAGCATCCCCATATTTATCACAGCATTATCTCCAACAGCCACAAACGAAAACAACCTGAGTGCTCATGGGTGGTTGACTTGATGAAGAAAATGTGCTCTGTCACTCCACATATGTATTATATTTTATATTATATATATGTGTATATATATATATAATGAAATATTACTCAGCCATAAAAAGAAGGAAATCTTGCCATTTGCAACAGCATGGATGGATCTCGAGGGCATTATGCTTAATGAAATAAGGCAGATGCAAGAAGACGAACACCATACAGTCTCCTTACATGCAGAATCTGAAAAAAATGAACCAAATTCATAAATACAGAGAACAGATTGGTGGTTGCTTGAGGCAGGAGGTGAAAGGTGGGTAAAACTTTTAATTAAAGAAAAGGAAAAAAATAACATTCTATTCGATTGGAATGGGAAAAAGCATATTGCAGAAGAACACATTCAGAATAATTTGCTTTTCATGTAAATTTCTTTTTTTTTAAAGATTCTATTTATCTATTTGACAGAGATCACAAGTAGGCAGAGAGGCAGGCGGAGAGAGAGGGAAGCAGGCTCCATGCTGAGCAGAGAGCCGAATGCGGAGCTTGATCCCAGGACCCTGGGACCATGACCTGAGCTGAAGACAGAGGCTCTAAC
The DNA here is from genome assembly GCA_004024625.1 of Mellivora capensis. Classification (NCBI taxonomy): domain Eukaryota; kingdom Metazoa; phylum Chordata; class Mammalia; order Carnivora; family Mustelidae; genus Mellivora; species Mellivora capensis. The sequence continues at coordinate 78,326 of PISX010008132.1, read as the reverse complement.
CCACTGAGCCACCCAGGAGCCTCTGTTCATGTAAATTTAACACCACGCAAGACCACTACTATTTGTGTATGTGAACATACAAAATGAAAACTTCACATGTCATGAATGATACACATAAATTTCAGAAAAGTAGTGAATTTTAAAAATGAGGTCAGAGAGCACTTATAAAAAAAAAGCTGGTTTCAAATATATATATATATTCTTAAACAAAATCTGAAATAATTCTAGTAACTTCTCAACATTTCAATATTTCTTAAAAGAGTGGTATGTAAGTGGGTGTTGGCTGGCTTTTTCTCCTTTTTCTTGTGTATTTAAACTGTTCTAAAATATGAAAAGAGAGATGAGTATTAAAAGTTCCCATATACATGGGTTAGCTTCTGTTTCCTGTTGTAATAGGACGATAGGTTATTTATAAATATGGGTCGTGTTGGCGGTTGTCCTTGGGATCCAAAAAATGGCTGGAAGTGACTCAGCGGTGATTTCAACCAGGGACATCCAGGCCTTGGCTAGGGGACAGGTACCACATAGTCCTATGGCGTGACTGATTTCATGGTGCTGCTGGCTTTGGCTAGAAAAAAATGAATTTATTTTATTTTGAATGTCCATTGTATATTCTGTATGCCATGTCCCCCTAGCTCTCTTTCCCCACCTTCAAGTGCTGATCTCAGGAAAAGTCTAGACTAAGGTCAGACGCTCTAGGTTTTGTCCTGACTCATGACCCACTGTCAAACCATTGGCACCATGATATTACCGTTGACATTCGTGCCCTTGGGCCCTGTTGGTGGGAATGCAAACTGGAGCAGCCACTGTGGAGAACAGTATGGAAGTTCCTCAAAAAGTTAAAAATAGAACCAGCATATGATCCTGAAATTCCACTGGTTATTTTCCAAAAGAATTGAAATCAGGATGCCAAGCATAGATTAGCACTCCTGGGTTTATTACACAGTATTCACTAGTCAGGGTGTGGAAACAGCCCGAAGCCCCATCTGTAGGCAAACGGGTGAAATGAACGTGACAGAAGGCTCTTCAGCCTTACCCAGGAAGGAGGCCTTGCACCATGGGACAACCTTGACGAACCAGTTACAAGAAGACAAATCCCACATGATCCCACTTAAATGACGTCTTGAAAGAAGTCAGAAGCGCGGCATCAGGGAGTGGGATGGTGGTTGCCAGGGGCTGGGGTGGGGAAGCTGGAGTTACTAACTAACAGGCTTCCAGTTCCGGAGATCTCCCGTACGACACTGTACCTACGGTCAACAACACGGTGTCATACACTCTGCGACTGGGTGGCGGGGATCCCATGTGAAGCGTTCTTGCCACACCGTAAGAAAGTGACAAACGAAAAACGACTTGAAAGACACAAATGTGGCACCATGAAGGGCAGGGTGGGGGATTGCTTGGAGGCTTCAGGCTGCAGAGGCCTCTTGAAGATCCCTTCTGAAATGCAACCTCTGTGTTGTCACGTGTTCTGGTCCCACAGACAAGGACCCGGGCACCCAACGAAGCTTTGATCTGCACAGTCAGAGACAGATTCACACCCGCATGGGAACTTCATGTCCTGGCCGTCTGGAAGGCTCTCTGCAGAGGTTCATGCTGTTAACCCACGAGCAAATCGATGTACATTATTGACAAGTTGTTGCAATTATGTTTGACACCAGAGAAATTCTTTTAAAAATATAATGAAAATGTGTCTTTCCAGGTTTTTTTTTTTTTAATTCATTTATTTGTCAGAGAGAGAAGGAGAGAGCGAGCGAGCACAGGCAGACAGAGAGGCAGGCAGAGGCAGAGGGAGAAGCAGGCTCCCCGCCGAGCAAGGAGCCTGATGTGGGACTCGATCCCAGGATGCTGGGATCATGACCTGAGCCGAAGGCAGCCGCTTAACCAACTGAGCCACCCAGGCGTCCCTCTTTCCAGGTTTTGAGGACACATTCCTGGAGATAATGAAGAAAATAATCTTGTCAGTTGGAAATAAGTGTTTTCTCTTGAGAAGATGGACGGAAGTATATCCCGTATCTCGAACAGGGTAGAGTTTTAACAAGCGACAACAAGAACAAATTAAAACAATGCATTTGGACTCTTGGGTAATTAGGTGGCCATTTATTGATGAATCGGCACTGTGTGTAGGCAGATATTAGTTTTTTATGAAGCAATTACATCATGCTGGTAACATTAACGTTGCCATCTCAATTGTTCCAATGATCATTTCGCCCGCACTCTTGTATACTGCGTGTGGCTATACTTTGCAGTCCTATTAGACCCAGTAAAACTCTAAGGTGTGTTGTAAAAAGTATCTGCAAATCAGGAGCTGTGTTCTTCTTCGTAAAGGGATGATGATAACGGAGTGTGGATTAATCTGCCGCCTGGGGACTTAGGTTGAGTTCCTCAAAAGCAGAGTTCAAACACAGGGATTTGGGTGCTCGTGATTTATTGAGGGATGGCCCTGTTGGAAAATCTGGAAAGGGAGTGAAGTAGGGTAAAAACACTAGAAGCCCACCACGCATATGCTCACGAGCAGAATCCAGCTTCAGTCTGGTCCTGGGGTGGGACTGGGGACACTCAGGAGCATAAGTCAAGGGCTGAGTTGCACCCCTTGATGTCAAGGGGACCAGATTTTGTTTCCTCACATCAGTCACTGGGTGGTGTCGGGCACCCCTGCAAGGGGCTCATGTAACTTCCCGGATGAACAGTTCTGGTCAGCAGAGGATGACTTCTTGACAGAGGGGGTGACATGAGCCAGCTCTTAATGCACACGACGGCCGGGGCTGTGGTTGCCAGCCTGGCCAGGGGGTCTGTGACAGTCCATGTATGCAGTGCTCAAAGCCACTTGTGTCCCACGTTACCCTTACTCCGCTCATGCTTCTCTGGCCACAAGTCTGGGGAGCCTCCAAAAGGAGGCTTGAGAATGACCTATAGCCACCACTGTGGCAGAGCCTGAACTGAAAATGCTCTCTCCTCTACTACTAACTCGGAGCCCTCACCCCAACTAGCAAGGCTGATCTACACAGACTGCCTGGAGTGTTGAGCCATCCCTTATCCAGATCTGAGAGCCCGGGGACACAACCCTTATCAGGCTGTGCGTGGGTCGCCAGTGAGGACCGTGTGAATGACCCACAGGTGCTAGTGCTGTATGGACCCCATGGTGGTCTAGAGGGCAGGAAGCTCCCTTCTCTGCCAGCTGTGCCTGCTGGCTGTGAGCACAGGATCCTGGGTGATCAGATCTTGGTTCACATTTAGAAGGATTGCCCTGCATCCTGTGAGTAGCATTGCCTGTCTCTCTCTCTGAGTGAAGCCTGGCCACAGAGCCAGAATTTGTTGAGATGGGTAGTACAAATTCTCCACGTGGCTCCCTGGGGGTGGCCGTGACTGGGACCTCCCCTTCTTCTTCTCTTGTCCTCCAGATGCAGCAATTCTGGCTCAGATGGCACAGCAACAACCACATGAGCTCACGTCTCCAAGAAGTGGAATCTCGGGGCAGAGGTTCAGGGGCCCATGAGCATGGCAGCTGTGCTCCCCAGGAAACAAAACCATGAAAGACAAAGTTATTCAGTTCAAGGAGGGAGAACGCTGAGCAGGCTGTGGTCTCAGGAGAGGTCCAGGAATGGGGGAGTGCTGGGCAGATACAGAGGGAGAGGGAGAGAGAGAGAGAGAGGAGGGAAGCTGCAGGCAGAGGGAGAAGCAGGGTCCCCGCTGAGCAGGGAGCCTGACACGGGGCTCGATCCCAGGAACCTGAGACCATGACCTGAGCTGAAGGCTGACGCTTAATTGACTGAGCCCCCCAGATGCCCTCGGTATTTGTTTTTATTGGTATTGTTGATATTCATTATTCACTTAATGACGCTTTTTCCAGAATGCTGAGTATGAACCTTTTGGTTCATTGGAGATTAAAAACTGGAGACTCCGTACCATTGAATATTTAGAGGCACAATTAGTAGCTACAAGGTCATCTCTGAAATTCCCCACACTCATTTGTCCTTTTAGGTGATACAATTACTCAATGCTCATGCTGAGTAAAATAATTAATAGCCTGTTGAATGAAAATTATCTCATTATCTAAACATAAGAAATAAATGTGAGATACACCAATGGGTCTGGTTAATAGGTCAGAAGAGTCTGGTCTCATGCCCAGATCTCTTGCTGACTCCCCGGGAGAGCTTGGGGACCATGGCAGACACCTCCACTCCCCTGCGGTTCTCTGGGCAAATGGGGACAGGAAGAAACCGACATCAGTAAGTGTTAGCTCTGTCTGGGACTCGTTGGTGTAAGAACTAGAAACCCACTTAAACTAACTTAAAAGAAAGGACATGATTTTAAATTTATTCACTTCCCTCCATCTGATTCATTTTTCCCACATGGCTTGGTAATCAGCTTCACTGCAGTTAAAAAGGAGATTTGAAAACTCAAAGAAGAGTTTGGACTTCGAGATTGGGAACAAACAGGCCCATTTTCCGACCAGACCCAGGCCTGGCTGCCCTGTCGGGATGGTGGGACGACATTGAGCCCTTGGTGGCCCAGACGCAGTCCGGACCCTTTACTTGCCGGCCTCGCGTGAGTGTCTGAGGCTACGGTGTGACCCCACTGGGGAACGGGACCTTTTAATTGAGAGCCATTCACTTAGAGTGTGTTTGCATATACTTTGAGGATTGTAACTCTTTATATAATTTACATCCTCTTTCAGGGACATAACAGCCAATTAAACTGTCTTCAGTGTCGGATTCTCGCAGAAAGTCATTAACGGCGGCATTTTCACTTGTGTTCCCGGAGTTCCTGTGAAAATAATTAGCGTGCCGAAGTGTTTGCTAATAATATGTTAGGTGGGAAAATGACTGCTCTTTCAAGGAATTTCTGTACTCATAGAGTTATTCTTTAAGTTTGAAGATTAGATTTGCTCTCATCAATTTAAGTTACTAATAGTATGAAGAATAATCGAATTGGGACAAAGCTATCTTGTTGGGTCAAAGAAGACTCCAACTTCCCGAAACGTACTCCACTCTGGCGATGCTATAGCGGCCTCATTTCTCGAAGGTGCCACTCGCTGAGTGAATGAGGGGGGCCGTGAGCCCAGTACCCCTGGGGCAGAGGCATCCATCCTTTGTCCTAGCATCGAGGACTTCTGCCATCAGGTTGTTTGTCCAGTTTCAACTCTCAAGCCCTTCGGAAGGTGCATGAGAGCAGTTGCCTTGACCCAGTCAATCCTCACATCCCCAGCCTAGAAGATGTTTTCTAAGTAGCGCAGATCACATTCCAGGCAGAGAGAGCTGGTGGCCCTGGCTCATTGTAGCAGCTACTGGCCTGTGCCAGGACTCACCACCAGAACATATCACAAACGCCCTCCCCAGCTGCTGGACACGTAAAGGAGAGCTCGTGTACGGCTCCGTGAAGCACCTGGAATATTCCCCGCCTCACATCACACATCCCGTGTGTGAGAGGAGCAGGTAAGTGGAGACCAAGCCATTAACACTCTTTGTCACGGAAGTGACTTCTACTACACGGTTCATTCACCAACACAGGTAACATTGTATGTTGGGACGGCAACTAGATGCACGTACGTTCTGCTTTGGGCAAAGGGGACGAATCCATAGTTGTGCCGATGATAAACTTGTGTGTCTTCAGGAAACATGCACTCCAAAATAAGGTCCACACTCTGGAAAACAGGTTGACTCAGCTCCTCAAGCACAGTATAGATCTGTTCTCATTTCTTCTGGATAAACACAGACAAGTGGTACAATGAGATCACACAGCAAGTGTATGTTTAATTTTATAGAGAATACTGCCAGATCCTCACCCGAAGTGTTTGTATCATTTTGCATCGCCAGCAACGACGCCCGAGGATTCCCACTAGAACACAGCCTGCCCAGCTGTGTACTCACCTCCATTTCAGTCCTAGTGGGTGTCTCGTGCTGTTTGTGGCTTCCATTTGCATTTCACTGAGGGAGGACGAGTAACACTGAGACCTGGATGGCACCTGTTCATCTTTTGTGCTTTTCTTTTGTGAAGTGCCTGTTAAAAAATTGTCCTAATGTTAGATTGTTCTCTTTTTATTATTATTATTGAAGGTTGAGGTTCTTTACATATTATATACAAGCTCTCTACAGCTAAAGATTTTGAGGATATTTTCTCTCACTCTGTGGCTAGTGGATTTCCTTCCTTAAAGATGTCTTTTCATCACAGGGACAGTGTACTTTGATGAGGTTATGGTTACTGCTTTGTATGACGACCTGTGAAAGTTCACCTGTCTCAGGTGATGACATAATCCTCTATGTCCCCCTAAAGCTCCCCAATTTTACCTTTTATGTTTAGATCTAATCTGCATCATGTGAGGTGGGAGCCTTTTTTTTTTTTTTGTATCCACATTTTCCAGAATCATTTATTGAAAGTAATTTCTTTCTTCTTTGGATTGTTTTGGCACCATTTTTGAAAATCAAGTAGCTGTTTATTATGGACCTCAATCGGGGCCTTCTATTTTGTTTTGTGATGTAGATCGATCTGTCTGTCTTCATGCCTGTCCACACTGTCTTGCCTACTCCAGGTTTACGGTAAGTGTTGTCGTGTGAGGTCCTCCAGCTTTGAACTTCTTTCATGGGATTGTTGTGGACATCCTAGGTCCTTCAAATTCCCATATACATTATGGAACCCACTTGTCAATTTTTAGATGACAAGCCTGTTGGAACTGTATTTGGAATCACATTGATTCCCTGGGTCGCTTTGGAGAGAACTGACATCTGAATGTTGTGTTTTCTGATCCACAACTATGGCATATCTGCATGCATTTGAGTCTTATTTAGTGCATCTACCAGTATTCTGTGGTTGTTAAGAGGAAGTTAGTATTTGATTTGAAAAGGCAGAAACATGCTTACCCTTTGCGGCTTGGCATGAGAACTGATGAGAAAAACATAGGGAGCTTTTGGGGTGATATTGTTCTTTATCTTGCTGGATGCTGAGTTCCACAGGCTCACACTTCTAGACTCAGAAATATACATCTGAGTTTGTGTATTTCATTGTATAGACATTTTCCACGAAAAGAGAGAAATGGTTAACAAACGCCAAATTCTTAGAATAGTATCGGTAGTAAAGTGTTTTGGAGGAAATGTATCTAAACTCTACTCTAAAACGTCATGAAACAAGGTAGGCTGATAGAAGGATCGAGGGAAGTCTATATGTGTGATAAATCAAGTCGAGCAAAACGTTAATGGTAGAAGCTGGTGTGCATATAAATGTTTATGGTGAAGTTATTGCAGGTTTGCTGTGGGCTTGAACATTTTTGTAATAAAACGTCAGAGAACATGAACACGAAGTAGATATTTCTGGACAAATGAAGACTAAGGGAATTTGTTATCAGCAACACATGCTAAAAACTATTAAAGGCATTTTTCCTGCAAAAGGAAAATGTTACAATTGTAAGTATGGAAATGTAGAAATAAGCGAAGAACATGCAAAACAATAAATATGTGGAGAGCTGGAAGTGATTTTTGACTGCATAAGATAATCATAATATTAAATTCAACCTTATAATACAGTGGGGAGGGGTTAATATATTAAGGTTCTGACACTGCTGGGGTAGTGTTAAAAGTATAATAAATAAACAGAAGTTAAAAGGATGCATTCATAGTATCTATGGTAACTACTAAAAGAGGATTTGGTTGCTAATCCAATAGGTGGAAAAATGAAACATTTTAAAGTGTTTGATTAATCCAAATCTAGATAATAAAGGAGGGAAAATAAGACATAAAATTTGCTCAAATTTAAAAAAGAAGTAAGATGGTAGACCCCCAAACCAAATGTATCTGTCATTCCTCTGAATGTATATAGACTAAATACTCCAGTGAAAAGATCCGAACCAACTGGATAAAAAATAAAATGGCACTGTGTGATTATATTCTGTTCACAAGGAACACAACCATCAGAATTGAACAAATGGTACAAAAGATGTACGAGGCCTGTACTTTGAAACCCATACAACTTTCCTGAGTAAAACTGAGGAAGAGCTGAAAGACGCCTTCTTCACAGGGGGGACTGACTGTGAAGACATCAGTCGTCCCGCAAATGCTCTACAGAATCAGTACAACATAAACCCAGTTAGGGATTTTTCTTTTTTCTTTCTTTTTTTTTTTTTTTTTCCAATTCTAGTTAGTTAATGTAGTGTCATGTTAGTTTTAGGAGTAGAATTCAGTGATTCATCCCTTGGGTACAGCACCGAGTGCTCGTCCCAACAAGCCCTTTCCTTAACCCTCATCAGCCCACCCCTACCCACCTCCGTCCAGCAACCTTCAGTTTGCGCTCTACAGTGAAGAGTCCCTTATAATGTGCTCTCCTTTCTGTCTCTCTTTTTATTTATTTTATTTATTTTTGGAGATTTTATTTATTTATTTAACAGAGAGAGATAGAGATCACAAGTAGGCAGAGAGGCAGGCAGAGAGAGAGGAGGAAGCAGGCTCCCCATGAAGCAGAGAGCCCAATGCAGGGCTCGATCCTGGGACCCTGAGATCATGACCTGAGCCGAAGGCAGAGGCTTAACCCACTGAGCCACCCAGGCACCCCACTCTCTCTTTTTTTAAATATAACAGTGAAGAGCTGATTGTTTTGGTGCTAGAATTAAAAAAAAAAAAATAAAGAAGAAGAAGACAAAGCAGAATTAAGTGTGGCAAAAAGGTGGGGGATTTGCTGTCTCGCACACTTGCCATAGGGATGCAAATTTGTAGCAGCTTGCACATGCACTTGTCAGGATATACTCTGACCCTCCACACTTTCAACACTATGCGCACCAGCCAACATCTGGAAACAACTCCCCTTTGGTAGAAGAGATAAACACCGGGTCATAGCCACACCACAGAGTAGGAGATGGCATCAAGGGTGACCAACCACACACAGCAATGGGGATGCTGGGCTACAGACAGCTGCTGACTCGGTGGAAATTTAGATGCCCAGAGTATTCCAAGAACCTTCAAAGAATCCACGGAACTGGGTTTGTTTATTATCTTACTTGCATTCCCCATGGCTGAGGTGCCCGGTCACGGATGAATGGCTGAGCACAGTCCTTGACGTGACAATGAAGTGTGTGGTGCTCTTGCTCCCGGGAAGTGATGAGTGGGTGCGTCCAGCAAGTGTTGGCCAAGCACCTGTGATGGTCAAGAGGGGTTTTCGAGTAGCTCCGAGCTCATACCCCCTCCCGGAGTTCATGTTCCAATGCATGTTAGTGCTTGGAAGGACAATAGGGGTATGTGTACGTGGGATCCTGCAAAATGGCAGGTGTTTTCCAGATCCGTTCTTGAGTGACAATAAAAGCACCCAGAGCTCATGAATCAAGTATTTCTCACATGCCCAGATTGATTCACTCTCCATGATGCTCATTGTCCCCGAAGACATGTGTGTACCTCTTTGGTAGACTGATTATGAATACACTTTAATCTGATGATTTCCATTTTTATGAAAAACATGTTTATTTCATGTTAAATAATAAGTGTATCAAACATTAGTCAAAATAGAATTTAATGTTTGTAAAAAATAAAAAGAGAAAAGTGAATGGAACAAACATTAAAAAGAAAAATAGCAATATTCCGTGGTCTTGTATCTATACCTTGTCATCCTTTTCTTCTGCTTGTGCAAAACTTAACACAGTCACATATACCATTTTTTAATAGAAACTAAATTTACTTTATTTTATTTTACTTGTATGTTAGTCACAAACATCCACTGAATCCTGGGATATTCAAGGCTTTGTTTTCTGTGCCGAAAGCTGCAGTGCTTCCAGTTCACTCATGAGCAGGTCCTGCTACTCTGTCTTAACTTTTGATTTTCTGGAGCCTGCAAAGAATCAGACAGAACATTCTTCATGTGTTTCTCTGGCTTCCAGGCTTGGATTTTCCTTCCAGACACTACAGCCAATCTCTGCTTGCAAAAACACTTGCTGTAGGGTAACACTAAGAACTAGATTTATTTTAGAAATCAGAAAAAGAGAGAAAAAATATTCATGGCCAGTTTTATTTTTGAAAAAAAAATATACCCACCCGATACTATTAGTTGGTCTGTTCTACCATTTTTTTTTTAATTAAAACTGTGATCCTTCATATAGGCATGTAATCACTCGCTTATGAAAGGGCTGTTACTTTGTTTTTTGAGAAGACACTGTGTCATACAGGTCCAGGTATGGACAGCAATATTTTAAACTAGAGGGGAGCTGTGTGTGGTAAGAAAGAAACGGGGAATGTCTTTCTCCGCCTTCGCTTGCGGCCAACACCTCTTGTGCGGTGGGTGATGCTGATGTGGAAAGGAACATTTGGGATTCATGCTATGCTCAGCTCTTCGAGGTGCTGCAGAGATTGTCCTCACAGATCCTGCCAGACAGTCACGTTATTGCCAAACATTCCCTCCTGCCCCCGACATTGACACAGGCCCATTACCGCAATCCTCAGGCTCTCTGTTCCAGTGGCTGCCAGCATGGGGACTGCAGGTCCCAGACTCCGCGAGGGGAGCAAGCCTGTGGATTGCCTCCCTGCAGTGCCGGCGGGGGCCTGCAGATGGGCACCCTTTGCTAAGTTACATTTTCCATTAAGAAAGAGGTGCTGTTAGCTTGCCTGCGAACATTCTGGGAAGGAAGAGTGCAGACTCTGGAATCTGCAGGAGCTCGGCAGCTGTGATCTGCAAGGCAGCGAGCATCCCTCCACTGGCTAACCCCCAAAGGCGTGGAAGCGAGACTCTGCACTCACGTATCACCAGCATTTCCCAACCTCATTACAGATGCTCGGTGAGTCATTAGATGTGCTTCCCAACCTCACCACTTCTATCCACTCAGGACGCCACAGCAGCTTACAGATTTTCTTCGTGTCGTGTGGGGGAGCCTCAAATGAGCACCACGACCTTCGGCTGTAGATGGGGCCGTGTTTATGTATGACACTGAAGGTGGACTGTTTCCATAGATCTGATGGTTTACTGCTGTTTGCACTTGGAGAAACCCCCAGGTTTGCTCCAGGTTCACACACACCATCTTCTGGAGGCTTCCACCCAGCAGAGGCAGGCCATGTCCTCCCACCTCCCCTACCCGCCTCTGAATACTGCAACAGCAGGCAGACTTGGCCTTGCCCCTGCATGGTGGTGGAGGCCGGCATTGTCTTGAAGTTTACAACCATAGCATCTTTCTGCTGTGGTGGCTGCAAGCAGAAGAAACAAGAAGGGCATTGAGGGCCCCTGAGGACTGAGATTCCATCTGGCCCACTTTATCCCATCATTTAGTCCCTGGGCAAGGTGTTCCATTAACCTGAAGGCTTGGGCCACGACTGTCCTCTGTGGCAGCTTTCTGCCTTAGAGAGAAACCTCCTCCGGCCACCCGGAGTCCCCGGCAGAGCTTTCCAACACGTCTCCGTACCAGAGGCTCCAAACCATCTCCTTGCACACATGAAATGGCTCCTTCTCCTTCTACTACAGGTGCTTGCGGCATCTGGGGCTATGATGTGACTCGTGGTCCTGCCCAGGCTGTGTATCTCTGAATCGAGGTGGAAGGGGTTTGGTGGCGCCGCACAGTATTTAACTCACGCACGGCGAATGTTTACTTTCCTCTAGCCTGGAGGATCCGGACAGGGCATTCCACCTGTGGGGGGTCATTGGAAACAAATCAGCTCCTTTCCGGGTCCAGGGGCCTCGGGTGTCTCAATCCTCGCCCCCTAGAGCAGCACCTTGGACAGGTCTCCAGGGTGCCCTGTGGCCTCCTTACCAGGTGGGGCGTCCCCAGCTGTGACGGGGGCTTGGAACACAGTCTTCTTTCCATCCTCCCCTACATGATGATATGGAGGCCATGTCTCCCTCCCAAAAGCACATCCACTAATAAATCTGTGGCGGGTCCAGAAAGGGCCACCTGGCTCCTCATGCTCCCTGGGTGGCAGCACCCTCAGGACCCCCAGGACCCATCTGGGTTTCCTAGGCCTGGATGGCAGCAACATCAACATGTTCCAACACCATCACACCCTTTGGATGCTTCTCAGGGCCCCTTCAGTGAATCTGCACACTGACCTCAGGTTCTGGGTAAGAGGGAATCACCATTTATACAAAGCGCCCCATACTCATTCCCACAGATAGCCTCGATGACTTTTCACTCTAAGGAAAGACCCTGATGGTTCAGGTCCTCTGTGCCAGTGATCATCTCTCGTTCACTTAGTTGGTTGAATGAGAACATCATAGCATATTCCAAAGGGCATCCTAATGATGTTATATCTTGCAATTTAAATGTGCTGGATTGTATTTAGAATAAGGAACCTGTTAGTTAGCCTCCGCCATCCTCGACTTTCCCCACGGGTTGTGTATCGGCGTGGGCTGATCGATGCTGGAGCTCGAGCAGACTTGGAAGCTGCAGTGTTCTCACTGCTCTAGAACCTTTCGTTGGCATGAACTCACAGAAGGAAGGTGGCCCATGGGGGATGGGCCCAGACTGTGAGCGGGGTGACAGCAGCCTGGGTGTCCTGAGGGTGTGTTTCAAGACAGGAATTAATGCAGGGCATGGAAGGCATCATGGCGCTGGAAGGACACGACGCCAACACCCTTATAACCAAGGAGGAGGAGGGACAAGCATCAGGAGTCACTGAGATTACTGGCTGCGAAGAGCGGGCCGATGCCTCTTAGCACTCATGTCTGTTCGTCCTCAGGGACCCCCGGGGGCAGGTTGCTCTGCGCGTGAGGCTCAGAAAAGCCTGGGTAGATGCTGCAGGCTATGCAGGAGCTCCTTGGCAGGACGCTGGAACGCCACATCCTGGCACCATTCGTCCTGCCTGTGTCAGATGCCATGTGTCCGGGACCGCATCTGCAGTGGGGCTTGCCTGGGCTACCAGCGTGGCCTGCCCCGGGGTTGGTGGGGCAGTAAGAGTCTGATTCATTTTGTGCACGGGGTGTGGAAGGTTCTTCTAACGTTAAATCTTCAGCCCTGCCAGTCCAGTTCCCGGGTGTCAGACGGCCTCCTGGAGTCACGGTTGTGGGCAGAAGAGGGCAGCGCGGGGTCCCTCCCTCTGTCTGTGCTGGGCCAGGCAGGTTCATGCGGGAATGCTGTCCTCTGTGGGCCATGTCAGTGCATTTATGTGGCCATAACTGAACATTTAGGGAAGGCGGCAGATGGGCCTTGGGCTTGGCTCCTGGCCAGATGTGTCATGCTTCTCAACTTCCTTACCCTCGGTCTCCGCCATCACACCTTGTCAGGGTGGGCTCGGCCTCGTTTTTACTGCTAACCTCAGTACCTCACATTCAAGTAGTTTACACGCTGTCGAACACTTTCCTGACTGCTCTTTTTGGTATAAAACTCAGATCCAGAATCATCGTTCATGAAGACTGGTGATTTTGGCCTAAAAAGAAATGACCTGGGATGCCTGGGTGGCTCAGTTGGTTGGACGACTGCCTTCGGCTCAGGTCATGATCCCGGAGTCCCAGGATCGAGTCCCACATCGGGCTCCCAGCTCCACGGGGAGTCTCCTTCTCCCTCTGACCTTCTCCTCGCTCATGTTCTCTCTCACTGCCTCTCTCTCAAATAAATAAATAAGATCTTAAAAAAAAAAAAAAGAAATGACCTGTAAGTAAGAAAAAATAGAGTTGTTAGTGTTGGGAGCAGAACTCTTAAAAATGTGGAAGTTTTTGATTGTTTATGATCCATAAATGGGATTTATGATGTGGAGTGCTGCAAAACAATATTTACCAAATTACCATTTTTTCCTTTGGAAAATTGAGCTTTCATTTTCTTTCCCACCAAAATGTTCAGAAAAGAACAGGCAAGAATGGAGGATGAATCAGCAGATGAAGCCCATAAAGCAGAGAGAAGCTTCTACAGCGAAGGCTGTTTTGGGAATTTGGTTGTTTTCCTTTGTGAGGATCATCCATCATTTGTTTTTTTCATGTTTGTGTGTGTACAGAGCATTTTGTTAAATGGCATTCTGGTAAATTGCTGGCTTAAAATGTGATTAGAAAACGTCTGTTCTGAATTATAACCAGCCGGACACCTTCGCTGAGCAAGAGGCAGACAAATGATGAAGGACCTGAAGAAATCGTTGGTCGGACTGCAGCCCACATCAGTGGCCGTCCTGCCCTGGCTCTGGGCTAATGTCCACCAGGGAGGGGAGGATCTCCCCCGCCCACTGCATCTACCCCTATCTTCGTAAGGCTCCGGGGCTGAGGAAGGTGGAGGTCAGAGACAGGCAGGCTGGAAACTTGCCTGTCCTCCTAATCGTGCTGCCTGGAGCTCTTGCTCAGTCCTCCAGGACAGGTGCAAACCCGAGGTCCTGTTAGTCCTGTTAGAGCCTTTTGTCTGGGTGCCCTCCCGGGGGTGAGGAAGCGTGGCCTCCCCTGGTGGAACTGTGCCATCGGTTGCCTCCACTCTTTTCTCCGTAAGTGGAAATAGGGCTGCCGCAGGGTGAGGAGAGATGCCGTGCATGAGTGAGAATACCTATCTTCTCCAGGCCCAGACCCGAGTTCTGAGCTGGGCACACAACCTGTGCCCCTGGAGGATGCCGTGACAGGTACCAGGAGCTGCCTTCTGGAATGAAGACCTCTGTCTTCAGGTGCTGCGCAAGCCTCCCCAGGGAGAGCCGCCCAGTCCGAGGTCACACCCCCTCTGGTGCTGATGGCCACTCTGATGTCCACTGCCAGTCCAGGATTCCCCTTTGGGAGGCTGGGCTCCCACGAGAACTGCATCACATCCAGTTTCTCCCTCAGCCCAGGGCTTCCCGTGGCTCGTGATTGTAGGAGCCCCTGCTAATAAGCTGCTTGTGAGCTAATCATCTAGATCTGGCTTCCAGGGAACCAGCCTGCCACCATGAGGGGGGCCTCCTAGCATCGCCCCAGCTCCAAGCTTGGGGTCTGCACCCCAGAAACGTGGTCCTCGTCTATGTCCCACATGTACCTCCGATTTATTTGCAAAATGGCAGTGTGAGCACATGGAACCTTTCACTGCTTTATCTTTGTTCGTGGGGGCAAGCAGCAGCCTCCTTCCTGGGTGTCAGTTTGCCCAAACTGGGGAATGTGGGGGAGTATAAGAGAGAAGCAAAATAATTGGACTTATGTCATTTTTTAAATGTTCATTTGCAGAACAATAGCTGATTTTATTATATTAATGGGTCTCTAAAATAATTGTATTAAAAACTATGAAAATTTTCTAAACATCAAAATAACATGTACACTAAAGGGAAATTCAATCTATGTATTGACAACATTGAAATAATACTCATGGAATAATTATTTTTGGTGTGTGTTCACAAATGGTATTAGTTATTTAATGTGTTTATTGCTAATATTAGGTCACTAGTATTTTTCCACACAATACATTTTTAAAATGATCTTATGTTTTTATGATATTTTCAAAAAATTAGCTGTAACAGTCTATACATATGCATTTCATGGTTAATAAATTTGAAGTCACTGATGTCCTTCACTGGCTCATAGCATTTACAATTGAGAAAATATTCTTCCTACAGATGTAGATAAAGGTGGGGAGCCCAAAGCAAATCGCTCAATGGAAGAGGGAATTCTCACATTTTATTTTGCAACACACAAACGTTTCAGGACAGATGCAGATGTTCTTTCTCCATCCAGACTGCAATTCCTTGACCAGTACTTTTTTTTAATTCAGTGAGCCAACATATAATACATCATTAGTTTTTTTTTTTTATTTTATTTATTTATTTGACAGAGAGAGATCACAAGTAGGCAGAGAGAGGCAGAGAGAGGAAGGGGAGCGGGCTCCCTGCCCAGCAGAGAGCCCGACGTGGGGCTCGATACCAGGACCCCGGGATCATGACCTGAGCCAAAGGCAGAGGCTTTAACCCACTGAGCCACCCAGGTGCCCCACATCATTAGTTTTTGATGTAATGTTCAATGATTCATTAGCTACGTATAACACCCAAATATTTTTAAAGACAAAATTAATTAAACAAATCACCTCTCTTTATGAATTTTTTTAATTGCACCAAATACTGATGTCAGAAATTGCAAGCCTCCGTTGTATCCCATTCTGCTGCCAGATAGATCTATTTATGCAATTAAACATTGGCATTCCACCAAAGAACCTTCACAAAAGCTGAGAGAGACAGAAAACTTCAAAATTCTCTTTTGAGCACTATATAATCTCTCATCTTTTAGTTGCTTAATTCCTTTTTGTTGTTGGCCAAATTTCATTGTCTCTCTCTGTCTCTCTTTTTTTTTCTAACAAAGTTTTAGGTCATTTGCATTTGCTAAATACGTCAAAAGCTCGAGTTTTCTTGCCCTGCATTACTGAGTACTCGGATTTAGAATTTTCTACTTTTGCTCAGAGGACTTCCCTCGATCTTTTAGCAGGACACTGATGATTTACAAGTAGGACTTCAAAGACACAGTTGTTTTTTGCAAACGTTTTGTTGACATATGTTCTATTTGAAGTGCAGACATTTTATATGTATGAATTTTTTATGAACTCATACTGTATACACACTTCCCAGATGAAGAGCTAGACTATTTCCTCCACCTGCCCCCCTCACAGCCCGTGCCTCTGCTACTCAACAATGGCGTCCTTTATTTGACCTCTATTCCCACATGATGGGCAGAAGGGCCCCCAAAGATGGTCACAGCCTAATCCCTGGAATTTGTGAGTGCGAAGCTATATGCAAACAGGATTCAGGTACACATGGAATTACGTTTGCTGATTGGCTGACTTCAGCGTGGGGAGAGGAGTCTGAATGCTGCGACGGGCCCGATGTGACCCCAAGATCCTTACACGTGGATGACAGAGGCAGAAGAGGCTCCGTGGAAGTGACTTCATGTGTGAAAGACCCTCCTGGTGATTCCTGGAAAAGGGGCCGGGAGCCATGGAATGCAGGCAGGTTCTAGGAGCTGGAAGAAAATCCGTTCTTCCTGCAGTCTCCCAGAAGAGATGCATCTCGACCACAACTTGATTTTTAGCCCAGGGAGACCCATTTCAGACTCTGACCTCCGGCACGGTGAGATAACACATCTGGTTTGCTTTAAGTCACTTCATTTGTGGTAATTTATTGAGGGAATAACAGAAAACTAAGAGCCTGGTGGTGGGTATTATGCAGGCACATATTGCATGGAGCACTGGCTGTAGTGCGTAAACAATGAATTCTGGAACACTGAGAATAAATTTTAAAAAAATAATAAATTTAAAAAAGAAAGAAAACTGGTCGACCCTGTCTTCGTCTATTTGGGCTGCTATAAAGGAATACCACAGAATACAGCAGACATGTATCATTCACATTTCTGGAGGCTGGGAGTGTAAGAACAGAAGATTCTGTGTCTGGTTAGCTCCCGCTTCCTGGTTCACAGCTGGCCGATGCCTCCCCATGTCCTCACAGGGCAGAAGCGGTGAAGGAGCTCTCTGAGGCCTCCCTTATAAGGGCACCAATCCCATTGTGGGGGCTCTGCCCTCATGACCTCATTGCCTCCCAGAGGCCCCACCTCTCCCCACCATCAAACTGGGGCTCAGGTTCCAACATATGGATTTGGGGGGTGCAGAATGCAAACATTCAGTTTAAAGGACACCTCATGCATTAAATTGATGCACTTTCCGCTTTCTTACTGAGGCATAAAGTAAAAGGCACACATTAGAAACGTGCCTTTTAAAAACACGTTTTTAAAATAAACTCTACCCCAAGTGTGGGGCCTGAACTCATGATCCCAAGATCAAGAGTCCCATGCTCTAGTCACTGAGCCAGCCAGGCGCCCCTATAAGCTTACGTTTTTGATAAAAGTTGACAATGGAATAGATGCCCATGTAGCTAACGTCTCAATCAGACAGAGAATAGTTCCCTCATCTCAGGGAGTTCCCTCACGCTGGTGTTCAGGTAATCCCCACTCCAGCCCCCAGAGACCACCACCATTCTGGCATCTGTCAGTGTGGATCAGCTTGCCGCAAGTGAACTTCCCATCAGTGGAATCATAGCGTGGGTTCTTTTATGCCTGGCTTCTTTTTCTCAGCATTCTGTCTCATCGGGTCTCCTGTTGGTGGAGGGTGGATGGTTTCCAGTTTGGGGTTAGTATGGATAAAACCATCGTGGTTGTCATTCTACGAGTCATTTTCTGGTCATTCACTTCTTCCTCTCGTACCCATGCTTCGCAGTGGGCATGCTGAGCTGCATGCCCCGTGTATGTTTGACTCAGATGAGAAATGGACCATCCACTTTCAAAGTGGTTACACTTGGTCGTGTTGGAGAGATCCAGTTGCTCCAAATTCACCGCAACACTTGGTATCGTCAGTCACTTCAGCTATCATCGTCCCAGAGATGTGAAGGGCTCCAGCAGATTTGAACACACCAATGCCTGGAAAAAAAAAAAATCCCTGGTGCTCTTTTTCATGATTTTATACACCAGCAGATTTTTTCTTCTGCGAGTAGTGGGTTCAAATATTTTGTCTCCGTTTAAGATTAGGTTGTTTGTTTTTATTATTGATGTGTGGGGCTTTATTTTTTTAAGATTTTATTTATTTATTTGTCAGAGAGAGAGAGAGAGCAAGCACAGGCAGACAGAGTGGCAGGCAGAGGCAGAGGGAGAAGGAGGCTTCCCACCAAGCAAGGAGCCCCATGTGGGACTTGATCCCAGGACCCTGGGATCACGACCTGAGCTGAAGGCAGAGGCTTTAACCCACTGAGCCACCCAGGTGCCCCTCCTGAAGTTAGTATGAAGACAAAAGCTGACATTTTGTGTTAGAAGCTTTCTGGCTGTAGTTTTCCATTCAGATCTGTGAGCCTCTTGAACTGACTTTTTAATACGGCATAATGTAGAAGCTGGTATTTATTCAAGTTTCCCTGAATTCAGTTGCCCCAGTACAATTTCTTATATCACACACTTTTTTACATTTAACCTCATCCTTAACCAAAACATACATGGTCTAGTGCCTCTCTGCATATGTTCAATATTTGTGCATCTAATAATGGAGCTCCCATTTGACTAGTGAAATCTCTCAGCTGGCTTGAGTAAGCTATGAATTATGGATGCACCATAATCAATTTGAAGTGAAATTCTGATTCATAGAATTTTATTTCAGTAAGAACTTTGCTTTTGCTATAATATTTTGCTCCATCAGAATTTGTGTTCACATTACACAAAACAAACAATTCCATGTTCAGTGTTGAATATACAAGAACATTAACGATAATGTATTACCTTCTTCGAGATAAATTTCTGAAAGCTTTTCTCTGACTCCGTGAATTGCCTAAGATAATTGCCTACAATAATTGCATTATAGTAATTATCTGGCTTTCTATTTGAAGCATCGGACAACATTGACGCCAATATGCGTCATTTCACTGTTGGCGAAGTTTTTCTGGTATGGAGCCAAACTATTAATAGATGTTTCTTCACTTCCTGTCCATGCACACGAGAAGTTAGAATTGAAAATGGACAAAGTTAATTTAGAAAACCGTCACTTGATTTAAAGTTCAGTGAGTCAGAGGCGTGAGTGACTTCACCTCCCGCAGCTGATTCTGTGAAATTGGCACCTTCCGGAGTTGTCTCGTTAAAGTCACCAATCGTCCCTGGAGTTGTCTTGTTAAAGGCACTGATTGTCCCCGGCAGGTTTGTGTCTTTGCTGTGGATGCGGGCTGTGATGTCCCCATGTCCTTCCTGGGCAGGTGCTTGGCAAATATCGGCCGATAAGTCATGTAGGTTACAAATTTATCACCAATGTTCTGGAAAAAAAGGAATAATTTCTCACCCAAACATGCACTTTCAGTGGTTAGGTCATTGCTGCTGAACGTGTTTAATGAAAACAAGTCAAATAAAATAAATAGACAATTGTAGATTTTTATGGCATATGAAGAAGCTGCAGGGGCAAGGGCATCTCAGGGCTCTAGGTCATGCAGTTCTGCCTCCATTTCCTGCACCCCTAGGCTGTGATTTCCCACATTTACTGCTACCCTGGCTGGCGGCAGCCCAGTGACAGGATGCGCCTCACAGGCTCCAGCAAGCAGGTGACAACACTGGCTGGTAAATCAATAGATGGCAGGAGAAGCAGGTTTCAGAAGTCTTCCCATTAGGACTTAGGGGAGGAGGGACTTAGCTGCTTGTGGCTGCGAGCGTCTAAGCAGTTCGTACCAGCGTTTGTACTACGGAGGTAGCCTTGTGCTATGTGGGTGGCAGACAGACCCTCAGGGCGCACTGTTGAATGCAACGACACCTGACCGCTTGCCCGCATCACAGAAAGCGTGCAGAACAGTGAGACAGGGGCGGGGGACGATTGCGGACGAGGCTCTGCCTCCCGGTGTCTGCACAGGTGGAAGGAATACCCCTGAGTGGCCCCAGCTGGAGACAGAAGGGGATGTTTTGAGCATGCAAACGCTTTGCTTGGAGCTGACGCAATCCCTTTGCTTGTGTGCCGTTGGCTGGACACGGCTCCATCGCCCAGAGAAACTGGCAAGAGGGGCCGAGAGAGGTCGTGCAGGGAGCGGACACTTGGGTCACGGTAAATGTGTCCACACACCAGGTTCCAAAAGGACTATAAAGGAGCAAATACACGTATAAGTGTGTGCACTTTGCCTCTCTCTTTCTCCGTGCTCCCAGGTGAGCTTTAGGTGAGGGCTGTAGCTGGTTAATTCTAGGCTACCTGCCATTCCAGTGTGGGCTCATGGCCGCCTGACTTCGCGGGGACGGCTGTGGCGGTTTCCACCACTCCACCTGCTCTTTCGCCATGATGTTTCCACCCTCCTCACTCCTCCCAAGAGCCGGCTCTAATTCCCTTGCCCTCGCCTTCAGTGGAGGCCAGCCTCCGGGACTCACTTGTACCAGGGGGGACAGAAATGGTGCCTCATGACTTTCAAGGCTGTATCAGAAACAGCCCTGAATCTTCTGCCCATTTCTCTGGAAGGCTCACTCTGGATGCTTTCTGCTATGGGCTGAATGTTTGTGTCCCCTCAAAATTCACATGTTTGAAGCCTAAATTCTCAGGACGGAATTATTGGGAGATGGGAGGTAATTAGGTTTAAAGGTGGAGCTCTCAGGAGTGGGATTAGCACGCATGTAATGGGACAAAGAGACAGAGCTGTCTCTCTGCTCTCCACCATGTGGGAACCCAACTAGAGGCTGGCCACCTGCAAACCAGGAATGGATCTCATCAGACACCAGATCTGTCACAAGTGATCTCAAACTTCCAGCCTCTAGAGCTGTGATAAATACTATCTGAGCTGACTAGTCTATGGTGTTTTGTCAGAGCAGCCTGAGCCAAGACACTACCTTCTGGAATGATCTTAGAATCCAGCCACCATGTTTGAGGAGCTCAAGTCATTTGACCAAGCCACGTGCAAGTGATCCTGTCCACAGCCATAGCTCAGCCTGGCCATTGCATCTTCCCAGACCAGACTCTGGGCCAGAAAAAAACTTTCCAGATTATTCTAGCCCCTTGGTGGTAGAGTTTCTTCCAGAAGCTAAAGTCTTTCCAGTGAGGGCTTCAGACTGTGAAGGAGAACACAATTTTCTGCTGAATCCTGTGTGGCTTCTGACCTGCCGGGTTCAGGAGCGTCACGAATGGGGCTCAAGGTAGGCTGGATTGTGCTGCACAACCAGAACAACGTCTCTGAAGTCGAGCTAAGGCTTACCGTCCGTAGTGTCTTACTTGTGGTACTTTAATATTTTAACAGCTCTGAAATTCGAATACATCTTGGATACTATGAAATATGGCTACAGATGAAAATGAGTGTATATCCCATGCAAATCCAATGTGGTTCTTCCTTTATTTTTTTTTGTTTCTTTTTTCCCCTCCATCTTATATTAGAATTTCATTAGCTAAATGTATAAATGTACTTATAAACTCACAAAGGTCTTCTATCCCTCTCTACAAAATAACCTGTGTACGTTGCCCTGGGTGAATCTCTCTGATTCTTTTCATCAAGCATCCATAATGGAAAAGCCATCCCTGGCCATTGCTGGCCTTCTATGACTGGGACCACTCTCAGCCTTGTACCACCCTAGACCCTGGCTTAGGGACAGCTTCCATGTGCCTGGATCATGAAGGGCACCTGTGCCACATACCTGACACAGCTCCATGCTGGCACGGAGCTCAGGTGCAGGGGACACAGACAGGAAGTCAACCAGCATGTGACAATTGTGTGATCACAGGTGGCTGCCAAGGAAAATGAGAGGGTCTCTGAGAAACTGTGATGGAGAGGTAGCTTTCCTTCAGGTGGTCAGGGTCATTTCAGGTTGAAGGAGGAGGATGAGGAACGAGGCTAGAGGTGCACGTGCAGCGGACAGGGAGAGGCAAGGACGGAGGGCCGGCAGCAGGCCCGGCTCTGGGGAGGAACAGCAGATCTGTGTTTGTTGGAGGTCATTCTGAAGTGGCCAAGACGGCCTTCGGTAGGTGAATGGAGAAGTCAGCTCGGGCCTATCCAGACCATGGGAGGTTGGCACCAAAAAGAAATGAGCCGTCAAGCAAAGAAAAGACAGGGAGGAAGCATAAATGCGTCATTACTCTGTGAAGGAAGCCAGGCTGCAAAGGCCCCATCCTTTGTGATTCCATTCCAAGACATTCTGGAAAACACACAACTATGGAGAGAAAAAAGAGATCAGTGGCCACTAGGGCTTGGGGAGGGAGGGATGAGTAGATGCAATACAAAGGATTTTACTTTACTTATTTTATTTAAATTTAAATTAAATTAAATTTAATTTAATTTAATTTAAATGCGATTAGCCAACATATAAAACATGGTTATTTTCAGAGGTAGAGTTCCGTAATTCATCAGTTGCGTAGAATATGTGCTCACCACATCCCGTGCCCTCCTCGATGCCCACCACCCCGTTACCCCATCCCCCACCTCCCCCCAGCAGCCCTCAGTTTGCTTCCTGGAGTCCAGAGTCTCCCACGGTTTGTCTCCCTCTCTGACTTCTCCCCATTCCGTTTTCCCTCCCTTCCCCCACGATCCTCTGCACCGTTCCCTGTGGTCCACATACAAGTGACACCATATGATAATTGTCTTTCTCTGGCTGACTCACTTCCCTCAGCATCACGCCTCCAGTTCCATCCACATCGATGCAAATGATAGGTATCCATCCTTTCTGATGGCTGATATCTATCCTGAAGATAGATAGATAGATAGATAGATAGACAGATATCTCACACCTATCTCACATCTTTATCCATCCATCCGTTGATGGGCATCTGGGCCCTTTCCGGGGTTTGGAGACTGTGGACATTGCTGCTGTGAACATTGGGGTGCAGGTGCCCCTTCTTTGAACTACATCTGTGACTTTGGGGTAAGTCCCTAGTAGGGCACAGAGGAGTTTAGGGCAGTGAGAGTACTCTGGGTGACACTACAATGATGGACACATCAGCTCTGGGCAGGAACCTCATGCAAACTGGGGGCTGCAGTGTGGCTTCATGCGCTGTCACCCACCTGCCGCTCGGTGGGGGGGTGCTGTGCTGTGCCTATGGGGGCAGGAGAGGGGGGTTATAGGGGAACTCTCTATACTTTCCCCAAACTGCTCTAAGTAATTGTATTTACATAAAGCAAAGAAAGAAAGAGTGAAGAAGAGAGAAAGGGAGGGAGGGACGCAGGGAGGGGGCAGGGAGAGGACAGGGAGGGAGCATCTCTCTGGATGTTTCCTGCAGGGAGCAGCAGGGAGCCCCAGGCTGCCCAGAGGTGCTGGTGCAGAACAAGCACAGCAGTTCCTTTGTCCTCATCCCCGTCGTGTCTGCATCAACCTGACGCCCCAGGCATCTCTCCACTGTGACTGCTCCATGACCCAGCTCCCCTGAGATGGATGGAGACAGTGTAAGGGAGCGAGGGGTGGCCCAGGGCTGATGCTGAGGGGACTGGGGAGCAGATGATGGATATGCAGAGGGATGGGACTGAGAGGGAGAGGGACAGACAGACCCAAGACCCTGCCCTCTGGACTGCCATCTGTGTCTGGTGCGAGGCCTGGAGGAGCAGTCCACTGTGACTGCACACCCTTGCGGATCCCATCTTGCACTGTGTGTGTATGTGTCTAGCCACCCTTCATCCATCATCCTTCGGGACTATTTTCTGGTTGGAATATTTAGCATAAAGGTGAAGAGACACAATCAGGCCTGCTCCCTGTCCCCTGTCCCCGCAGGCAGGACAGAGGGCCCCTGGGCAGAGGGCGGTGTCACACCAAGCACCTTCTTGCTGCCGACTTCTCGTCCTTTTCAGCTGCTACAGATAGTTGCACACATGGCAAATAGGATGCCCGTCCCAGCGGTGGGAAGAAGTGGTCAACCTGCCCCCTGAAAACCTCTGGACACTTGCCAGAGCCGTAAAGCAGGGTGCACACACAGGGTGGGAAGTTGGGGTGAAGGGCCAGGCTGGGGACAGAGGCCTGGGACTGAGCGACCCCAGATCCTGCTTCTACCTTCATTCTGCATTTTGCCCCAGGCTGACCTTGGGTGGGTTTAGCTTGACCTTGGCTCTCACATCCCCTCGAGTGAAGGTGTGTGGGCCTTCCCCTGCTCTCTTGTTGCTGAATCACAGCTATAGGACCATCATAACGGTGGTGATTTTCAGGTCCGGCATGCCTTCTCCCACAGACGGCAGA
Organism: Mellivora capensis; assembly: GCA_004024625.1. Classification (NCBI taxonomy): domain Eukaryota; kingdom Metazoa; phylum Chordata; class Mammalia; order Carnivora; family Mustelidae; genus Mellivora; species Mellivora capensis. Next base: position 53,837 of record PISX010008132.1, on the reverse strand, counting down.
CATCTGTGATTTCTTCATCCACCATTCACTTCTCCCGGAGCTCAGCACCTGCCAGGATTTTAGGGCCCATGGCTTTGCACAGAGATACAAGTGCTTTCTGGGACCCACTGAGGCTCCCCAGCATTGAACCCTGAGACATTTTTCTCCAGTGATGCACTGCAGGTCCCTGCTTTGTTAGGAAACAAGCCTCATCCTGTCATAAATAGATATGCAAATGCCCCAGTGAGCTCCACCCAGGGACCTGCGTCTTTTCCTGAATATTTATTGCAAGCTGCCAGTCTCACGTTTTCTGATTACGGGGAAATTTAATTCTGCCTCTTGTACATGTACATCTCTGCGATAGCAACGAAAATCACGTATTCTGGGTTTTTTATTTCATGTATGTCGTCTGCTCTCCGACGCTCAGAAATGCAGGGTCCCTAACTAGTCACCGGGGAGCACCCCACCTGCACTGCAGCTGAGACTGCCCCTGGGGGGCGGGTAGAGTCTATACTTCCCGCACAGAGCACGAGGCCGAGTCACGCATTCCACTGGGCAGCGTCTGGGAGCTGCGGACGCCCCAGTTTGCTGCAGTGGGCACCAGTGCCTTGGGAACCCACTCTTTAGCACACCGCTTAACGTGTTCTAACGTCTCGTCCCACGCTTTCCTGATGCCCCAGGAGCTCCCAGTGAATTCAAACTTCGAAGAGAAGGAGGGAGTCGGGGGGAATCCATGCAGCATCCTGGCCCCTTGGCTCTAGGCGCTGGTGGGGGCTGGGCTGGGGTTTGCTTTGTTTCGGTGACAGGGATGATGTATTTTTTGCATTTGCAGCTCAGGCCCCGTCAGGCAGCCTGTGCTTCAGGGGAGGCTAGACAGCTGCATCAATCTCGCAGGGGCGGCTAGAAGAAGAACACAGCGAGGCTCTGGAGATGGAGGCTGGAACCTTCCAGCAGAGCCATGTTCTATGCCTCCCTATGCTTGGGGGGATTGCCTAATGGAGTGGCACCCATCTCCCCATTTAGGAGGTGCAGGGTATCACAGACCCGAGAAGAGCGCTTTCTAGCCTATTGAAAACAGGAACACTTGCCTGTCTTTGTGTGAAGAACACATTGCAAATGTGTTCTTCTTTTTTTAAGAGAGAGAGATCACAAGGAGGCAGAGAGGCAGGCAGAGAGAGAGAGGGAGAAGCAGGCTCCCCGCAGAGCAGAGAGCCTGATGCGGGGCTCGATCCCAGGACCCTGAGATCATAGCCTGAGCTGAAGGCAGAGGCTTAACCCACTAAGCCACCCAGGCGCCCCCACTTGCCTGTCTTTAAGCGAAGATACTGGACCTTCTCCCCAGGCTGCTCTCAGGGCTCTGTAAACGTACCTTTTTGACATCTGGTTCTTCTGGGTGTCACAGCCTGAGCCCTGGGCCACCTGAGGCCCTGCAGCCTTTTTATCCTGCTTTGTTGGGAAGGGGGTGGCCGGCCAAGCCCACCTGAGGGAGATCCCCGGCACTGAACAGCCTACGCCGTGGGCTCAGGGAGAGAGAGGACAGCGGACCATGCCCCAGAGGCCCACAGATCCGCTGGGACGCAGGTGGCAGGTGTCTGTGAGAGCCACACACATGTGCAGGGCAAGTGCAGAGGCGAGGCGAGCACAGAGTTCCAGGGTGCAGGGGAGGGAACAGGAATGCCCTGTCTCCCGGGCGCTGAAGCCGACTAACCCCCCCTGGGAAGCACCTGTGTGTGTGTGTGCGCGTGTGTGTGTGCGTGCACGTGTGCGTGTGCGCGTGCGGTGAGCGTGTGGACTATGTGTGTGGACCCGCACACATGATGCCTGCCAAGGCAGGTGTGCCTGGACGCATGCTTGTGTCTGTCCGTGCGTGTGAGCTCACATGTAGGAGTCGGTCATGGTGGATATATATGCATCGCAGTGTGTGTACGTGTGTGTGCGAGTGTGCAATGTGCTTGTGCACATGTGTGTGGTGTAGGGACCTGCGTATTGGCCTAATTCCGAGGCTGCCCAGACACATCGATCTCCAGGGCCTCCCTTCAGTAGCAAATAATGATGGAGTTTATATTTATTTCCTGACTCCATCTGACAAAGAGCGGTGCCCTCACTCGCCTCTGGGAAAGCAGGAAAGCCCGTGGTGGAGGACCAAAGCCCGCTGCCTGTGCAAAGCACCCCCCTGTCTCCCCCACGCTGCTCCGAACCCCACAGGTTACCGCCTGCTGTGATAGGGCCAGCGCTCGATTCTTTCTCAGGACCGAGGACACTCTACTAATTAATCCAACATGATTTGTGCATCTGGAGGCACGACCTGAATTTGGGGTGCAGGCGCGCATGGGGACCCGGGAGCTCACGGGGATGGGGGCTCTGCGGCCTGTGTGTGTCTGCCAGGCTGACGGCAGCTCACCGCCCATGCCTGGGGAGCCAAAATGAGTATTCGGGCTTTGGGGGGTGTGAAGGCGTCTTTGAGATTTTAGTTAGAAAAGAAGACATGACAAGCCAGATCCTAAGTTGCGGTGGTTATGTTTTTATAGCTTGTTTTTATTTGTGAAATTTACTCATCATGCTGGTGGGAGAGCCAGGGAGGGAGGGGGCCACAGTGCAGATGGCCCTGAATGCAGACAATTTAGCAATTCTGGGCAACCTGAAACCCTGCAGAGAAAGGTTTCAATCAGGAGCTGGTGACACAGCCTCCAAGTTGATGCCAGCAGAAGAATGAGGATAAGGGGAGACAGAGATCACACTTATTCTCCATCAGGGCATGTGGGACAGCATGGCTCTGGCCCGAAACCTAATTTCCTAGCAAGAGGGACAGCAGTGGGCCTGTGCCGAAGCCATTCCCTGAAAGGGCCATGTACCCTCCCCAAGAAGCAGCTGCCCCATAGCAGGTAGGGATGGTAGAAGGAGGCCACGGTTGTGGTGACATGTGGGCGACCACGTTCTGCCAGGACGGACTCCCTCTCACAGCACGTGTGTGAACTAGAGATGCCTGCGAAGCACTGTCTCACCCACAGCCTAAGCCCTGGGCCTGGGAATCGAGGGGTGGCTGTCGTGAGCCGCTCTCAGAATGCTGGCCTCCTGCCCCAGCACCCTCTCCTCTCTTGGTTTGGGGTCCGAGACCCCAAGTGTTCCTGGAGCTGGAAGTTGAGACTGTGTGTGGCACTTAGGGTCCTCAGACCCTGAACCTAACCGGAGCCGCCCACCTGCTTCTGATAAAACTCAGGACAATGGCAGAGATGAGAGGAGGTTTCTGTGACTTAAAAGATGTAAGGACTCATTTGCAAAGTGAGAGAGTCCATTCGTTGTTAAGAGAGGGACTGACAGGGCTAAAGTGATTGGTCGGATCGAGCCCTAAAGGTTGAAGTTGGCGTGGCAGGAGGGGAGCCCAGGGGAGAAGGTGGGGAGGAAGGATCAGAAACATGTTTCCAGGTGAAGAGAAGCAAGAATTCCTACTCATTCTCCTGAGAGGTGTCTCCTAAGTCCGTCTGAGGGCGCAGCCACTCGGGCGCGGGTAGAGAGGACAAGGAAAGGGGGATGTACACGGCCGCCCATGGGAGCAGTGTTCTGGAAACTCATTACGGGGCAGATTCAAGGATGCTGGGCAGCACGGAGGGCTGGGGCGCGATGGTGTGCCCGTGCTGTAGGAGGAGGCGGAGTGATGGGACAACACAGAGCCTGGATCTACCTGGAGACAGAGTGCCGGGATGGCGCCCATGTTTTCTCTCTTATTTTATTTTATTTTATTTTATTTTATTTTATTTTATTTTATTTTATTTGACAGAGATCACAGTAGGCAGAGAGGCAGGCAGGGAGAGAGGGGGAAGCAGGCTCCCCGCTGAGCAGAGAGCCCTATGTGGGGCTCGATCCCAGGACCCTGAGATCATGACCTGAGCCGAAGGCAGAGGCTTTAACCCACTGAGGCACCCAGGCACCCTGACCCATGTTTTCTCTTTAACCTCATCTCACATCAAAACCTGCCAGCCAGCCGGGTCTCTCAGCCACGTCTGAAACTCATTTTGATTTCGGTGAGTTCCACTCTGCAGGGAGAAGCCACGAAGGACACCTCTGAGGTAACTTCCCTACTGCCCAAGAATGGACCATGGCGACGCCCTCATTTCTGTAGGATCGTTCATGTTTAACGATGCCCGGGGGACCCTGGGCTGCTTCACTGCGCAGTGAAGAAAGTCCAAAACTGGAGACACTTTGGAAATGTGTGTATAAGTGCAACTCGTCTCCTAAATTAAACCCAGACACATTTTCGACTTACATGATAATTTTGTCACGCTGTATTTTTAAACTCCCATTATTCTGTTTCCCTCCGCCCACCTCTGCCACACGCCTCTGTCATTTATCTGTGCAAACCCGGCATGTAGGAAGGGAGTGCACCTCCTACGTTAGCGGGTAGATCAGAGGGGGAGGAAGAGATGGCCCCAGATTTCTCACCTGAACCTCAGATCAGGGTGACATCCAGATTTTCCCAACAGTGACCCTGTTCAGACACAACTTTGGTCATGGACCCTTCTCTCCCACCTACTCATGCTGACACATAAGAGAGTTTTCTGCTCTCGAGGAAAGGCATTAGCCATTGGGGATGAATCCCAGAGAGCAGTTCCTGCCTCCTGGTTCACAACATCTGTGGGGACCCAGGGCCTCAGGAGGTGCCCAGTGCCACGCGTGAGGGGTCGGGGCAGATCTCTCCCAGCCCCTATGACAGCAGAGGACATGGGATTGGACCTGCCCCACCATCTTCAAAAGATATGCAAGCCTCCCTTCACATTGGTTCCTGGCTCCTTCTCCATCAGCCCCTCGAATCTCGGCACACGGTAGCTCTGTCTGGGTTACAGGCTTTGCACATTAGCCCTATATTATTTTTTTTAACTTTTTTTAAAAATTTATTTAACAGACAGAGATCACAAGTAGGCAGAGAGGCAGGCAGAGAGAGAGAAAGAAGCAGGCTCTTCGCGGAGCAGAGAGCCCGATGTGGGGCTCGATCCCAGGACCCTGGGATCATGACCTGAGCTGAAGGCAGAGGCTTTAACCCACTGAGCCACACAGGTGTCCCTAGCCCTATATTCTGAGTGTCACATAGATAGGCAAGGAGCAGGGCATGTGCACTGTAATATAGTATCTAGGAGAGTGAGTGAGTGTGTGAGCAAGCATGCACCTGCCCCTTGCAGCATCCCTTGGAAGCCCCCAGTGACGAGGGGCCCACACGCCCCTCCCCAACCCAAGGGGCAGCAACAGGCCCTTCCCACCCCCACAGAGGTGAAAGGCAGAGCTCGGCAGTCCTGGCTGCCTGGAGTCCTCCTCTGGGAACCCCGCCACTCGGCCCTGCTCCCTCTCTCCTCGGCCCGCACGCACACACTGTCAAAACAAAGGCCCACGGCCACGGGAGGAACACACAGCATATGCTGTATGTGGGAGTTTATTTTCTACCATATAGGGCTTGGCTCTGTGCCTCCTGGGAGACAGTGAGAAAACAACAAAGTTTGCTTTTGCTTTTTTTTTTAAGTGGCTGGCAAAAAGGATTGAGGGAGAGGCTTCCTGGACACAGACTGGAAGCACAATGGAAAGCCCTACTTTCCTGGGGTTCCCCGGTGACCAGGAGGACGGGGGACCTGAGCTCCTGACCCTGCCAGCTCTCGGTCCACAGAGCCACGGGATGGCAGGGGGAGGGTCAGCCGGCAGCTCGGCCCCCCAGGTTGCCCAAGCATGCCTATCTAATGCCTTTGGGGAATTCCACCTGCTAGTTATTCAGCAAATACTCCAAAATCCTCAGCGGAGGAAAGGGGGTATCTGAAATCAAACCAACCTTTCCCCGAGCAGTAGAAGTCTGAGTCCCGAGAAGAGCATATGGACAAATGGACAGAAGATACCCAACTTAAGCTCCCAGCTGGGCCCAGGATTCCCAGAGTGGCCACATTCCTGGCGTGTCACCCGTGGCCACTTCTGCAGGGCGGGGGGCAGGGAACATGACTTCTGATCACAAGGTTCAGGGAATTGCAGCGGGCTGACATCAGAGCCTGGCCGTGACTTCCAGCTCAGAAGTAACCTGAAGGTGATCTGTGCTCTCTTGGGCAGGTTATCCACCTTTCTGACCCTCGGTTTGTTGGAGCCGATTCCACGTTAAAACCTGCTAGACCCCTGGGGCCTGCCTGGGCCTGCTTAGCCAGAGTGACTCCATGTTGCCTAGGTGGCCATTTTGTTGTTTAATAAATGCCTCAGCAGTTAGTGATATCGGTTCCGGGTAACCGGCTAAAACACACACCTAAAATAAGGCCAGACAGGTAAAAGACATCCAATCAGCCAAAGCCCCATATGTAGAGGTCTGTGGTTGTGCCCTATAAAAACTAGCCAGTAAGACCTCTCTTTGGAGGCAGCCCTGGCCGGTCAGTCTGACTTCTGATGCTTGGCATAGAATAAGGCTTTGCATAAATTTCACTCTGTCTCAGTCTCGTTCCTTTGATAACGGACCCAACAGGTTTTGTTTCATCTAGGGGAAGAGGGCTCCCGTGCCAGTGTGGTGGTGATAACACATTTATCGGTGTGTTTCTAAGTAAACATGAGGCCCTGTACTGGAGCCGAGTCACAGGCCGGCACTCTATGAATGACAGCCGATCCCATCAACTCAAATACGATGATTTCACCTTTGAGAACATTTCTTTATAAATGGTTTTGGGGCACTGGGTGGTTCAATCATTGAGCGTCTGCCTTCAGCTCAGGTCATGATCCCAGGGTCCTGGGGGCTCCCTGCTCGGCAGGAAGCCTGCTTCTCCCTCTCCCACTCCTCTCTCATTGTGGCACTCTCTGTCCAATAAATAAAATCTTAAAAAAAAAACCCAAGAACCAAAAAGCAAAAAAAACAAAAAAAAAAAAACAAAAAAAAAAAACCCATGATGGTTTCTGGAGGTTTATTTTTGAGACTGAAAAGGAGAGGAACTGGGTGAGGAATAACAGCAGGTGAAGCCAGGGGCCAGAAGCCTCTGGGATGGGCTGCAGATGGCCTTCTGCCACCAGCTGGGGACACGGGGCCCAGGTGGGCCTTCTTGGGCCTTCAGCTTTCCCTGGGAGTAGAGGGAGAGCTTTAACCTCAAAGATGTCTAGTTACAGACTTAAGTCTGGGTCAAGGGTGCTCAGCCAGAGTGGATTTCGCACCCAGTGGCGGTTAGCAATGCCTGGGGCCACTTCTAGGGGACATAACTGGAGGCTGTCACAGGCATGGGGGTGCAGTGGAGGAGGGGTGCTGGGGAACAGATGAAAGTGCACAGTCAGCTTCACAACAGGGTCCCCACCCCACAGGTCTGTACCATCAGCTGGATTAGATGAAGTGAGTGGAGTGTGTGGGTGTGCACAAGGGCACGTGTGCATGGAAAAACAAGGGTGGGGACTCATTCCTGACTCAGGAAAAAACTCAAGAAGATAAAGCCTTTTTCCCCTTTACAAAATAGATGCCTTTTAGTATTCGTTCAGAAAGAGCCTCGTGCATCCCAGACGCACATCGAGGACAATCTCAACCAAATACATCACCTGCTTCAAAGAAAACATGTTGTTCTTTGGAAGAAGAAATCGTTCTGTGTTTAGTTTCAAGACTCTTCCACTTAGCCCACCTGATTTTAATCTAGTTTTATTTTCTTACTGAACCATATCGTTCTTGAAAAAGAAAATGAAATTCAAAAATGTGTGATGTGAACTATTCCCTTTCTCTCTCTGGTCCTCCTTGTCCTTCTATCATTCTGTAACTAGATTTGGTAATAATTAAGCTTTATCCAGATGGAGGGGTCGATAACTACTAACAGAATTGCCCACAGATGCGACATAAAATCCATCTGGCTGAAAGAAACATGAAGCTTAGCTATTGTTTAGGTAAGATGTGTTTTGCTGTGGATACAAAGAAATGCCTTTTTCTGAAGAGTGCTTCGGTGTAGTAAATGAAAATGCTCCAGTCCTTCCATTTTTCCTCCATGTTAGCATAAGGCACATTTAGGACAGAGGTTAGCTAAGAAGGGCAGTCAGCTACAGCAGCAACGCTGTATACAGCCAGCCAGAGCAATGTGGAGGGTTCGGTGAACGATTCTGTCTCTCCCTTCCTCTGTTCCTCCCTCCTTTCCCCTCACATTTTTATTTTTTATTTATTTTTATTGCTTCCCTTATCACATTTTTAAGAATATCAGTGGTTTCTGGGAAAAATCCAAGGAGATAGATACTAATTTTGTGTTGTGCCTACATCTGGGTCCCTGCCAAAGGGCATCTGGGCATAACTGGACATTGGTCTGTCCTTAGAACCTACCTCAGTCTCAGCCTAATCCACTCGTGGCTAACCCTTTGCTCATCACAGAAACTATCAATGTGCCAGTCCGTCTTTCTAGAGCCTTCTGGATTCATTTCCTACTCAATCATTCCATCACGAGATTTTGAGCGCCTGCCATGGGTCAGCAGGTGGCTCCATCCCAGCCATTCACACTCACACTCACACCTCAATAAATCACTTAACCTCTTCACTTTCCACTTCTCTCCTGTTAAAAAGGCCCGGATGCCATGGAGAGTTACTCTTTGTGTAACATGCACACTCAGTCCCACTATACGACCTGTGTCTTTGAGTACTAGTGGCCTTTCGGGGACCTTCCCCGGGCTTATCCTGACAGTCCGTGAAGCCGTATCCCTCCCAGACAAGTCCAGTCCCTGCGCTGATGTCCTGGGCTGTCCGCGCTGGTCTTGGCGTCCAGGGGAGCTCGGGTAGGCAGACGAAGACTCCCTGGGCATGAGGGTCTGGCAGTTTTGATGGCTGCCACATATTTTATATAATCATCCCAGAATTTGATTCAAAACTTCTTGGCATTCTAAAAATAGTTTATCCCTTTGCTTATTTTTATACCCTACCATGGCTGCCAAGTTTTTGCTTGAAGTGAAATATGAGTTAAAACTAATATACCGGAATGGTGTTAATTATAGCGTCCTGAATAGTAGCGAAGAGCGGCGTTACGAAAATTACTAGTTAACCACATACACATAGTGCTTGCTGTCAGCTTTTTATAGCTGAAATTTGGGACTAAATTGGGCCCAATTTGTCTCGAACAGCGACAATGTTCAGAGCTATTATCTTCTCCAGGCACCGATGTGTCAGTATGTTAACCCAAAGACTCAAAGATCAAGGACCGTGAGCGAAGGCCCCTCGGATTCGGGGTCAGGTTTCTTGTCCTCTCTGGGACACACTGTCGTTATCTGCATTTGAAGGATCAAAAGGACAATATGACCTTAAGATGCCTCTGGGAGGAGCATCTCATTAAAATATTCAGAGCATGTTGAGCTTTTTGTGCTATAAATAACTTGCTCTGTTCTTTGATTATATCACCAAGATAGAGCAATAGTTGTACAATTAAGTCAAGTTCAAGTTCAGATTTCCCCATGATCTAGAATTTTAACCCCCCTCCCTTTTTTTGAGAAAAGTTATTTTGCAAAGAAAGTGAATCAAATCCCTTAAATAAATGATGATTTCTTGCAAGGGACAAAGGACAGACCAAAGGTTACGTTATAACATAATCAAAGCCAATTTCAGTTAAACAAATTGTCTCTGGAACTTAGGAAATTTCAGTTCTAAAATGAAAACTTTTTCTATAACCCAAGAGGTCTGTCAGATTTAATTTCTCAGTAAAATGAACGAACAAACAGAGGTCCACGAGCTGTTTCACAAGCTTGTTCAAATAATGTGGGTGTAATTCTGTGGTCTCTCTTTAGAAGACCGCAGCCGATCTGGCAAGTGCACTTCCCATTACACATTAATGGGAAAAATTGGAGAGATTTTCATCAACTGCTAATAAAGACACCTTTTGTAATTTTTTCCCCAGATAGTAGCTGTGCTGTTAAAGGGCTATTGGTTTTACTAACCATCCTCTAATTGCTAACCACTCATCCCATGCCTAGTAGGGAAGACCTTGGTCTTGCAATGCCCCGTGGATGAGTTAAATCAAGCATGCTCACTCGTGGAACCACGGAGAGGGACAGCAAGTTTCAGACACACAGTAATTGGCTCATGGTCAAGAGCAAGGAACTCGGGAAGCCTGAACACCTGGTTGGCCAACACAGATTTTATTTCTGTGGAATAAGAAAGGAAGGCATGAAATCATTTCTTCTCCAAGGAAGAGTACTTTTACTTGTGAGGTGTTTCCCTCCCAGGACGACCAGTCCATTTTGTTTCTTCTGGCACTTCCTACCTCCACACGAACATTTTTGGTCCCTACTCTTTTGAAGCTTAATAGCAACCTTAGCAGGTTATGAAAAGGACCTTCCTTTTGCAAAGAAAGTGGGTTAAAAAGAAGAGAAAGCTATTATGCCCCTCTTGGGTGCTCTCTCTGCTGCTGCACAGAGACTGTCTTCTGTCCTGGGTCTCAGGGAATTCTTGGCTTCGGGACAAACTTCACGACTCAGGAGAATTTGACTGGGCCTGATACTGTCCACATCTCTGTCCTGATAATTTGACTCCTATTGTTCCTCCTGTGTCTGTGCCCACCTGTTATCAGCATTATGCCTGGGTTTTGGGGAGTGTCTCCGAACCATGAGTGCCAACCTTTGAAAGAGAGATGATATGTTGCAAAATTATATCTAAAGCCCCTGTCTATGTTCTTTGAGAACTCGTTATCTGCAAAGTTATGCTCCTCAACGTTAGATCCTATTCAACGCTCTCAGCCTTCTTGCCTATTTGGTGCCCTGGCTCCTGCTGCCGTGACATTACCTTGGCGCCTGGCACAAATCTCATCCAGCAGGGATCTTCCTTTCCTGATGAGGGACCCTTGAGGTACGTCTGTTTCAGTGCTTTTAGAAAGGTGGTCCGGGGCTGCCTGAGTCAGAATCATGTGGGAGGCTTATTAGAAATTCAGACATTCTCGGCCCCCACAACGGCCTTCTTGAATCTCTAACTCTGGAGATACAGTCTGAGGATTAACATTTAAGCCAGCTGTTCAGGGAATTGAGATTAGAATGCACACCAGAGGGTTAACTCTCAATTATATATAGAAAATGGCATCTGAATAAAGGGCACACAAAACACAGGCTGTAGACCAGTGGCTTGCCCTTGGCCAGAAAGTTTTGAGGGAGTAGGATGGATGCTCTTTTGAAAACAAAATCATAGTAACAATCAGAAGAGTGACAATAGCAATATATTATAAAAGGAATATTCACACATAAATAAGTTTGGATATTTTAATTGACATAACTCCTAACAACCACCTTGAGTGTCTGGTTGAAGAGAGCCCACAGAGTGTGGTGGTCCTTGAAATCCAAACTGTCTACACATTTTCAAATAGGATAATATAATTCCACAAGAAAATCAAATGACACCACTCATGACACACACTTGCAACATACTTAGGGTACAGGGTCCTACAAACTTCAAATAGCGGCCAGATTCAGGGTATGGAATCAGAGCTTGTCCTGAGGCTTTGTAGAAACGGAAGCAGGGAGAGGAGGTCTAGGCGAGAAAGCCTACCTAGGTGGGAAAACGTGGAAAACAACTCCTAAAAAGGAGAGGAAACAAAAGTGTTGCAAGGATGTGCAGGAACTCAGGAGGGACATCAACCCATAAGATACACCATTGCCTTCTCCCAACAGGAAAGAAGGGGGGGGGGCAGGGAAGGAAGGAAAGAAAGAAGAGGGGCAGGAACTGAATTTAACTATCAGTAGAAGAGTGTACGCTTGAATTAAGATCCCCGAACTCCACATGCATTTCTACATTCAGTATTAATACTGGTCTGGGAACAACAAAAACAAAAGATATTTTAAAATTAATTGCTAGAAAGGGAGAAAATTTTAGAAAATATAGGAGAAAGCATAAGAGGACTATAAAAATTGCATTTATCAAAGATATAATTAAGATCCCAGAGAGACATGTGTTAATGGGACAGAATCATTATTCACTCTAAAAACGGATAACATACTTCTACCAGCATATTCAAGAATCTCTACAAAAACAACAAAATGACAACCAATGTAAAATAAATGAAACAAACAAACATATGGATGTATCATCTCAAAAAAGGCAAGGACAGGGCTAACAACACTGCCATAAGGCCCCTTCAAAGGAATAACAGTAACACTAAAAGCCGACTTCCAGCAGCAACACATGAAGCCAGAAGACAGTGGGAACATACCTGTATCTTGAAGAGCTGAAATACAAGAATGGCTAACCTAGAATCATCGACCAAGTGATCACACCCTTTCAAAATGAGGCAAAGCAAATATATGTTCGTCGAACATAACAAAGAGAAGTAATCCCCAGCAGATCTAAAAGAAATTCTGAAGGAAGTTCTTCACAGAGAGGGACACTCATCATGGATGGAAACTGGGAAGGGAAGAAAGTAATGCAGAGAAGAACAGTTATGGGTGAATTATGAGAGTAAGGAACATATAAATGAGCACTGATGGTATCAACAGTAATTATGCTCTCTGATAGGATTTAAAACTCATGTATAATGGAAATGCAGGGCAGCAATAACACTGAATGTCAGGAAAGTGAAAGGACCACTGAATTCTTAGCTCTGAATTCCCTTATCAGGGAAATAGCGAAACTAATGATTTGAATAAAATTGCGTAAGTCAGGCATGCATATTTTAACCTTTGGGTTACTGTTAAAGAGTAATAAAATAATATGTAACCTAGAAAACAAAAGAGGAGGGCCTGGGTGCCTCAGTCTGTTAAGTATCCGCCTTTGGCTCAGGTCATGAACCTGGGGTCCTGGGATTAAGTCCTGCGTCGGGCGCTCAGCTCCCTGGGGAGCCTGCTTCTCCCTCTCCTTCTGCCACTAACTAACTAACTAACTAACTAACTAAATAATAAATAAATCTTTTAAAAAATGAAAATAATAGAGGAAAATACAATAAAGTATTTGCTTAGTTGGAAATAAGGCAAAAAAGAAAAGAAAAAGGAAGATAACTTACCTACAGTCAAACTTTAAGTAACACTGCCCTGGTCTACACAGAACACTTCTGTTTTCCCTCTCCTGGGATTCGAGCTGCCTTTCTATAGATTTCACTTCTCCATCTTCCTATAGCACCTACAGTACATCGTAGTTACTTTAAGTAATCAATTATCTTGTTGAGAAACGTAACTGATAAGAAGATAATCTTTATAGCTGCTCATGGAATTACCTTTCCTGATGTTCCTTTTTTTTTTTCAGTGTTCCAAGATTCATGGTTGATGCAGCACACCCAGTGCTCCATGCGATCCGTGCCCTCCTTAGTACCCACCACCAGGACCACCCATCCCCACCCCCCAAGACGCTCAGTCTGTTTCTCAGGACCCCCGTCTCTCGTGGCTCGTCTCCCGCCCCAGATATTCTTCATGCCAGGGTCTAGACCTAGGTTCCCACCTGCTGTCATTTTTCTTTGCTTGAAGGACATCTTTTCAACATATCTTGTAGTCTAAGTTTTCTGGGGATGATTTCTTTCAGGTTTTTGTATGTCTGAAAATGTCTTTATTTCTCCACAATTTTGGGAAGGTATTTTCAGGGAGTAAAGAATTCTAAGTGGACGATTTCCTTTTAGTACTTTAAAGATGCTTCCCTCCTGCTTTATAGTTTACGGTCTCTGATAGAAGTCTAATGTCAGCCTTTCCTTTCTTCCTCTGTACATAAAGTGCCTTTTCCCCTCCTGCTGCTTTTAAGATTGGCTTCTCGGATCTGTGGGTGTGTAGTTTTCACCAAATTTGGCAAACTTGTGACCATTAATCCTTTAAACAATCTCTCTGCTCCCCACCCCACCTCTTGCCTCCTTTGGAGAGACTCCATTTAGAGGTATATTTGGCTACTTAAAGCTGCCCCACCCTGCATTTGTTCAAAAATTGTCTTTTCTCCCTGGGTTTCATTTGTTATTATTTTTCTATGTTTAGATTCTCTATTTCATTCTTATACAATGTCTAATCTTTTATTAATAACACCCACTGTATTTTGTATATAATGCATAGCCTTTTCGTCCCTAGAGGCTTGTTTGGGTCGTTTTCTATAACTTCCTTGTCTCTCCTCAACAGGCTCCATCACTCCTTTAGTTCTGGACCTATGGTTCACAGTCACACAGCCACTCCGACTATCTGCATCTGCTGGCTCTATTCTCTGTGCCCGACTGCCTGACTTTTCCTCCATGCAATTTGTATTTTCCTACTTCTTTGCTGGCTTGGTGATTTTTGATTGGATGCCAGATGCGACTTTTGCCTTGGATGCTGGATCCTGTCGCCTTCCCATGAGCACTGCTGATCTGGGTTCTTGGAGGCAGTAAGGCAGCATGTTCTTATGGGGCTTGCTAAGCTGAATTCAGCAAAACCAGTACAACATTTGGTCTAGGGTTGACCTCCCTTGCCCCACACTCAGCATGGCCATTCTGCAATTGATGAGATTGTCCCTCTGGCTCATGTCCGGCCTGTGAGGGACCTGGGGGTTGTTCTCCGTGGTCCTGTAGACCTTTTGCTCTTTCTTTCTGATATTTTCTCATGCACATGTGCTGATCACGACTCGATTTATGGAGCAGACCCTTGGCACACCTCTGCACCCACTCCTCTGTCGTTCTCTGCCCACAAACTCCAGTGGTCTGGCTTCCTTGAGCTCACCAGCCACCTCGGTGCCTTCTCTGGGCAGAAGCTGAGTGATCACAGAGCTCACCCCATTTGTTTTCTGTCTCATAGCTATCCCTGCCCTGGTCGGCCTCAGGGCCAGTGTTTGAAAACCATTTTCAATATACTGTGACAGACTCTTCCCCTCAGGCTGGGGAGTAAACCCAGTGTGTGTTATTGCATCCAGACTGGAAGCCCAAGCCTCATCATAAACAAATCAGAAAAGACACAAAAAATTTGTAGTGTTTCACTGTGTTCAAGGAATAGGGTTAATAGTCATGTTTTTAAAGTTTTTATTTATTTATTTGACACAGACAGAGATCACAAGTAGGCAGAGAGGCAGGCAGAGAGAGAGGAGGAAGCAGGCTCCCCTCTGAGCAGAGAGCCCGATGCGGGGCTCGATCCCAGGACTCTGAGATCATGACCTGAGCTGAAGGCAGAGGCTTAACCCACTGAGCCACCCAGGTGCCCCTAGGGTTAATAGTCTTATTAGAAGTGTTTTTAAGGCTCATGAAGACATTTTTAGCCAAAAAAAAAAAAGAGACAAAAAACATATATGAGATTGACAAATAGTCTTTTTGGAGAAGTTGAAATCTGGATGGCCAAAGGGCAAAGAGAAAAATTCTCACCTCAGGGTGCCTGGGTGGCTCAGTCAGTTAAGCATCTGCCTTTAGCTCAGGTCATGATCCCAAGGTCCTGAGATCGAGCCCCGCATTGGGCTCCTTGGTCAGTGGAGAGTCCGCTTCCCCCACTGCCTGCCGCTCACCTTGCTTGTGCTCTCTATCTCTCTGACAAATAAATAAATAAAATATTTTTAAAAACCTTAAAAAAGGGAAAAGTTATCACCTCAATAACTATAAAGTACATAAAGTTTTAACATGAATGAAATCCCATTTTTCTTAATCTCAGTTTGGCATTCATTGGCTATGGTGATACCCGTTTTTGATGAACCTGTGATAAAGAGGAAATCTTATCCAATGCTCAGGAGAGAATAACTTGATTCCATTTATTATATGTACATTTTTATCTGCATGTTTTATTTTATTTATATATATGCTTTATTATATCTATATATATGTTTTAAGTCTTAAAATGTGGTTTCCCATTGGTCTAATTATTCTCATTAAAATTGAATGAATTTAATGAATGAAAAGAAAACCATGTTCACATTACAAGGATGCACATTAAAACTTTGTTTATAAACATCAATATTAAATAAAAACCTCCTGTTGAAAAGTGGAACATTCAACAAATCAGCTGTGGTATATCCATAAAACAAGATAACATTTAAAATATAAAATATAGTAAAGATAGATATACATTTCTGATATGGATATACTGTTATTTTGTTATGTAAGAATGGACTAAAGACTGACATCCAAACAAGACTATGGCATGATCCCATTTAGAACTATGCTTGAGTGTGTGTGCGTGTGTGTGTGTGTGTGTGTGAATGTGTATGTCTGTGTCACCATGTATGAGTAGGTATGTGAGTGTGGTAGTGTACATGTGTGTGTCTAAGTGGTATGAGTGTGTGTGTTGTGTATGGGACTGTGGTTATCGTGTGTGTGTATGCAAATATGAGAGCGTACATGACAGTGTGTGTGAATTTTATTTTCTTCATATTTTGTGTACATTTTCCAAAATGTTTTTACAATGAGCATGTGTTTCTTTCTAATTAGAGTTAACTGTAAAGTTCTTCTCAAGGAAATATTAATATTAATACACACAGAACACCACACTCATAATGAGACCTAACCTCTGTAATTTAGTGGAAATATAACCTTGGAGAGTGTTGGGGAGTCTTGAGACCTAATTAGAAGAGGAAGGGAGGATTCAAGTCAGACTTGTGAGGTGCAAAGAAAGTCAAGGCAGAAACTTGGACAGAAAACAAAAGCTAACAGAGGAGGAAGGTTGCAGTTCCTGATCTCGGAGGAAGCAAACTGAGACTTTCTTCCCATCAGTCTAAGGGCAATCTGGAAAAGTTAATTTGGTTTTTAGAGTCACAGGGTCTAATTTAAACCCTGCATTATGGCCCCTGTGAGCCATGCGTCTTCAGGTCCTGGTCTCCATTAGGTGTGCATGAGACCGTGCATTAGGTACTCAGCATGGTATCTGAGCTCCAGAAAATCCTCGGTCATCAGACATCAGCACCACTAGATAGAGCACGAGACCACAGGGGGATCACTGCAGACCCGCACCGCCCGGGGACACGTATGGTCTGTGTTAGCCGCATCTGCTGACTTGCCAGCAGCGTTTCTGTGGGTGGAGGTGCGAGCGTGTGCTCCAGCTGGAAAACTTGCCGTTCATATGCCCGTTCCAAGAGGCCCCGATTCTCTCTCCCCCCAAGGTGTGAGAGCTCACGGCATGAGGAGCACAGAGAACAGAGTCGCACGGCTGGTGGCCCCACACACCACGCATGCGGCGGGAGCCGGCTTGCTTCTGGACTCTTCTGTGTAATGAGGACTGCTGGACCCCTCTGTGCTCCCATGCTTCCGGTCTACTCACCACTTTCCCTTCCCTGCTGAAAGGGCTCCGTGGTAATGTCATCAGACATTTATTTTTCTCCCTTCCCCCAAACACCTGGATAGCCCAATATTTAAGAAATACATAAACCAAAAGTCAATAATCTTTCCCACTGGCAGCTCCCTATTTTCTACAAAATAGAGGCTTGTCCTGGTGGAAGGGTAGGAGAGGGGACAGGGGACTCTTTTTTTTTTTTAAAGATTTTATTTATCTATTTGACAGACAGAGATCACAAGGAGGCAGAGAGGCAGGCAGAGGTGGGGGGGAAGCAGGCTCCCCACTGAGCAGAGGGCCCGATGCGGGGCTCGATCCCAGGACCCTGGGATCATGACCTGAGCCGAAGGCAGAGGCTTTAACCCTGTGAGCTACCCAGGCATCCCTCTTTTTTTATGATTTATTTATTTATCATAGAGAAGGGGAGAGAGAGAGAGAGAATGAGCAGGAGGGGCTGGGGAAGAGGAAGAGTAAATCTGAAGCAGAGCCCGTTGTGGGGTTTGCCCTCATGATCCAGAGATCACAACCTGAGACAAAACCAAGGTGGACAGCTCACCCCACTGCACCATCCAGGCGCCCTGGGAATAGGGACTCTCTAACATTGTAAGTGCTTTTACCTGGACTCCGTGTTTGCCCCGATTGCCTGCCCGCTGGCCAGACTGATGAGGAGACGCCCTGTCTGTCTTGTTCAGTGGCCCCTCGCTTGGACACAGCAGGGGACAAGCACAGCACAGGGGAGAGCGAAGCAGACCAGCGCCTCTCAGAACACAAACTCAGGCTGTTGAAATCACCCTCCAAAGAAGGCATTTTGGCTTATATGGGTATTGATTCTGTCCAGCAGAACTCACTGATCTTGTGCAAATGTCTTCTCTTCGGGATGGATAAATACAGGTGAGTTCTCCCTTACGTTCCCAGAGATTAGCACAATGTGCAACCTATGGGGTCCCAACACAGAGTGAGCACAGCGTGAAGGGGGCCCAGGGACTACCTGGAAACAGGGTCCAGCTCTGCTGTTTTAAGTAGCATAGCCCTGAGCCAAGAAGAGCAGTTATGTACACACTGTCTTGTTAATTCCTCCGTATCCCGTGAGGAGGACAGGTGGCAAATACTGATTCCGGACGGGAGCTATAATGTCACTCATGTGATATCTTTCATATCTCAGGTTGTGATGCTCTCTAGGGGGCAGAGGCGACTCTTTCCAGGTCCCACTAGGGCTGCAGAGACTGCTGCTGATGGTCGGGGACAAGAGAGCATGGGACATCCTCCTGGATGGGCACGCCCTCTGTCCTGCCCAACTGTGGGCTGTGTGAAGTGGTTATGGACGGGGCAGTGCCAAGGAAGGGTAAGGGAAGATTTGCAGATGTTCTCTTTGTGTTGAGGACTCCTCGTGCCAAGGGGGTGGTGAGCCCCAAGGTCGCTGTACATCGAAGGATCAGGTAGGCCGTGGCAGGGTGATTCCACCGCAGAGAACTGGAGACCTTCCTGGGAAGACCCTGAAGACAGAAGTACCTCCCTTCACCTTCCCTGCAGGGCTGGGGCCTGAGTCTTCTAGTGTAAGAGCTCTTCCCCGCGGAGCCGTGTGCCCCTGGGTAGGTGATTTCCTCCCTGTGTGGGTCCAGTCCTACATCGGTAAAATGTCTGGGACTACTGTAGGGACACTCCCCTCATCAGCTTGCTGGGAGAGACACAGTGACACGCTTGTGGGCTGGGAGCAAGTCCTGCATACAGTGTGCACTCTGGAGACCCTCACTGTCATTGTCTTTGTTCAGAGCAACCCCCACTGTCCCCCAGCTCCACTCACTTCTTCCTGGGTGGCCGTAACTCTTGGGGCCTCCTGGTCCATAAAATGGCAGCTTGATACCTTTCTTCGTGGTCATGTGGTTGTAGCGACCTGTTTCTCCACCTGCCCTGGGAGCTGGATGGCGGGGACCGAGGAGGCTGACCAGGTAGCCTCTTTCTTGGGCTTTCATTCCACATGAGCCCCTGGAGTGTGGGCAGGCATGCCTTCAAGTCTGGGCACTGGCCATGGGATGAACTCGGGCAAGGAGTGGAGGCAGAGTGGGGCTCTGAGCATCACCAGGAGGGGAGCCCAGCTAGCAAGCCCAGTGTTCTCTCCAACACAAACCTCAAATCTTCTCTGGATGATGTCACTCACTGTCCGGGCACAGAGCTCCCCACGTCTGCTGACTTCATCTTGACCTAGCCAAGGAGACCATGAGTAACCCAGCCTGAGATCATGGTTGCCTTCAGGCCTAGGCGTGGGGTTTCAGGGGAGAGTCCACTGGGCACTGCCCCCAATCTTCACATCCACTTAGCCACACCCCATGCCCTGGCTGTCCTCAATCTTGTGCTTACGTGGGTGTCCCCCACACTACCTTCTCTTTCTCTTCTCGAGATCTGGCTGTCATGGGCAGAGGCCCAGAGTGGATTAGCTTCTTTCACTTCTGCTCACCCACCGTGACATCACTTTCCCTTTTGGTCCATACATTAACCCCTCATCAATGCTTCCTACCTCATGGTAGGTCCCCCACATAGGGAGGGATCAATAAGCAGCAATTTGTTATAATTTAAGCAGAAAGCAATTATAGCAGACCAGAAGTTTAGAAAGAGCTGGAAGTTGTGTTTTGCTGTGAACACAATGGCTTGGCTCTGCAGTGACAGGGGATACACATTTCTAATTCTCAGAGGTTTATGGGTATCCTGGTCATTTGCTTACAGAACCAAGGATAAAATGAGTCTTCTGAACAACATGGGATGTTAACTCAAGACTCTTCTGATTTTAAATCTGAGAGCCTCTCCTGCAGAAATGACGAAGTTTTGCTATGAAGTCCTGAGGGTCTGAGTTTTGTGTGAGATGACAGCTGTGGACCTAAAATAATATTTGCAATGTTCAAATTTATTCAGTTTGGTAGAAATTTAGAAATTGCTAGAAGGTATATTTAAAGCGTTACCCAGGAGTGCCACACTTAGCAAACCTTAATAGACGTTGACTTCTTAAAAATGTGATTCGCTCATTCCCATGTTCAGTAATTCATTCCAAGTGGACTCTTCAGCATGGGACATGCGTCAGGCACTGTGCTAATCCTGAAAAGACAAGTTTTTAAGGAATGGATACTGTGGTCAAGTACCCATGTCCAGACCAAGAGTCCTGCACCTGGCTCGTGGTAGACTCTTAATGAGTGCTTTTGAGTGGACAATGAGTAAGTGAGTGAGTGCACCTATTGACGCCCAGCGTAAATGGCTCCTTCTTCTTTACCCATCAGCTTGTCCTTCTGGAGAGAGCTGCTGGTCTAAGCAGACCAGACTTGCCCCTCTGGGCCCTATTGTTTTTGAGTATTCTTCTCTTGTAGATCAGTATTGCAGTCTGGACAATGTGTTTGTGCTTTCTTACATGTTCTGAGCATGAGGCCATGGCTGTCTTCTTCATGTCTGCATCACCAGCAAATATTACGTTATCTGGCATTTTCCACCTCTGACACAATCCATTTTAATTAGAAGACTCAAGCACCAGCAGGAATATAACGAAAACAGGTCACGTCTTCCTCTACGCAGGAGCTCTGTGACCTAGATCGTGGTGCAGAGAGCCAGCCTACGCAGGCTTACGGTGGCCTGACGTGGAAAAGGGCTGGCAAGGTTTGGGGTCAGGATACCTTTTCCACTACTGACAAGCTTGAGGGAGGCCCTTGGCAGCAAGAATTGAGGAGTCTCCTGAGGGCAAGCCCCAGCCAGGAGGAGGGAGAGGCCCCCCAGGGCAGCAGGGTTTGCCCTGAGAACTCCATGCTGGCCACCACTTGGTGCATCCTCAACCAAGGCAACCGGTCTGCATCTGTGAAGACATGGCCAAGGCAAAAGTAAGAATGCAAAGGTCTGGTTGCCTCATCAGGCATTTGACTTTGAGCTGGAAAATCTGCTAGTTTCGATTTTTGCCGAGTAAACCAAAACTGAAGAAAAAAACCCTAGCCAGAGATATGCTCCTTCTTACCATGACTTGCTTTCTGTTTCATTATCATCCCTGATAAATGTAACCAACAGTGATTTGGAACACTTTAGCTTTAAAATAAACTTATTTATTTATTTATTTATTTATTTATGTAATCTCTACAGTGTGGGGCTTGAATTCATGACCCTAAGTTCTAGTGTCACATGTTCTTCCAAGTATCCCAGGGCACCCCTGGAATACTTCAGCTTTTAATTTCTCCCTCTGCTAATGATCTCAGAATATTTGAGAAGGAAATACCCAAAGAAGCCCAGCTCTTCTCCCGTCAGGTGATGACTCCTTTATTATCAAGGGCAAGTCCACCCCTAAGTTCTCTTTTGGAAAGTCAAGTATTACTACTGCGTAATCTGTCTGAAATGTAAATGCTCGTCTGTCCCAGCAGGGAGCAGGGCACCTCTACACAGAGACCCTCTCCCTCTGATGCCTGCTCGGATGTTCTCGCCAGCCAGCTGAGGGTAACCGACAGAGGAGACACTGTCCCTCCCTGCCCCCTTGAAGCACACCCTGCAGCTTCAGCTTTAGAAGCTTCCAGAACATCAGAGAAGGTGCCGGAAGAATCCTGTGGAAGCGGCCAGCAGTAAAACCACAAACTGAGGGTTGCTGAAGGCGAGGTCACTGGGGGAGGGGCATTATGGAGGGCACATGATGTAATGAGCACGGTGTTCTGTGCACCTGACGAAGTATTGAACCTACGTCTGAAACTAATGATGTATTATACGTTGGCTCCTGGAATTTAAATAAAAAAGGACTGACGCTCTCGAGAGCATAAGAGATGATCCGCTCGCCGAGGGGGCATTGGAGGTTTTGCCTTACTGAGCAGTCGTGGTTCTGAAGAGAGGTGGAACCTCGACCCAGAGACCCTGGACATACCTCTAGGGTCTGAGATTCCGCAGGCATCTCTGAATCCCCGTGACTGCTGGGAAGGTGACCCCTCAGAGTCACAGCACGTCTGGCACACTTATTTCCTAGAGCCCTGCTGTGAGTGCAGTTTGTCTTTGTGTTTCATTCTGTAGCTGGTCATTACGGGTAGAAACAGAAGGACACTGGTGTTTGCTTGCATTTGCCCAGCAATTCTGCTGAACTACCCGCTCCTTTCCAGGCAAAGAAAAATGTTGTGTTCAGTGAACGAAGATTTCGCTTCTCCTAATATGGTGGTTACACCGTCCTATTCTTTTTCTTGCCATGTTTGATGTTTACACGATACACACACATATTGGTTGAAGGAATATGAGGCTTTTAAGTAATGCTCCATCCTTTAAATGCATTTAAATTTAAAATGCGTTAATTGGGGATGGACCTTTCCTAAGGGAGAAGAATGCGGCACCTTCGGCTTATCATCACATAAAACCAGTGGCCCAGGTTTGCTGTCGATGGAAACGTGACACTTTCCAGCCTCAGAAAAAAGACAGGCGTGTGGTGTGGCTCGGGCCTGCAGGACAGTGGGGAAGGGAGGCTGGGAGCAGCGCCCCAAAGCCTTCCAGCCCTCTCAGCGAAATCCTGCAAACACTTGGAGAGTGTTCTTTCTTTTCTCTTAAATGCTCTTTTCCCAGCATCCGCAGCTTGTCCTTCCACTGAAGTCAAGTCTGTGTCCGAGTCAGGCTTCCTCGCCCCTCCCCTCATCTAAACCGCCCACCCTCAGCCCTCTGTGCTTCAGGGCCTTGCGCGCCCCCTCCTCTGCACAGAACCGACAGCCATTGGAGGTTCTGCATAGTCTGCTGATACCCTGCTTCACTGGCTGCTCGCCCCCACCCAGTCTGGAGCAGCATGTGGAGAAAGAGACTCTGTGTCCATGGTCCCTGCCGAGAGCCTCCTGCACCTGGACAGAAGGCACCAGCCGAGCCACCACTGTGGGCAGGGACTACGCAGGGAGGCGCCGCACTGGGGCTAAGGAAGCCTCTGCTTAGGTCCCTGAAGATTTGGGTCTGCTGGCGTCCTCCACCTGGAAAGCAGCTTCTCTTGGGACATGGTGCTCCTGGGAGAGGGCCCACTGCCCATCCTGACTTGGGGGTTGTGGTAGCTCATAACCTACACAGTTGGATGTTGCCGGTAACATTCCACAGTGAGTGGCTCAGTAGTGAAAACCGTTCCCGTGATTCGGGGAAGGAGGGCCTGGAGTAGGGAGGTCACGCATCTCCCCTGGGTCTTGGACAGGAGGGCAGAGCTGAGAGCCTTTATTGCACAGTGACCGTCCTCATCACAGGGGTGGCTGAGGCAGAAGTAACCTTGCAGGGAGTCCTGAGTCCACACACTCCAGCGGCTGGCGGGAGCCGAGGGAGCACACCGGCAAAGGTGGGCAGGGCAGGGGGGTGCGGGTCCAGGGTGGGCCACAGACTTCAGAGATCGGGTGGGTCCCGGGATGCAGGATGGCATGGCCCCTCCAAGGCTGGTATTTAATTTAATTTAATACTTTAATTTAATTTAGTATTTTAATTAAAGTATTCAAAATCAATAACACATAAACACAAAAAGAATTTTAATAATCCTTATTCCAACTCCCAAAATACTTGTTTGTGTATTAAATTGAACAGAACCTCAAAAACACTTGGATAAAAAGGTGAATCACTGTGTATTGTTAGAAAACGGATGATTTTCCCAATTTATGGAGAAAATCACTCAGTTCTGTCCTTTAATCTGTTAATGCTGTCAGTCGTATTTACAGACTTTCCCGTTGCAAACCCTGCTTCAATTCCTGCCCTGTGTACATGTGGACTATCATTTTTTTATATGCTGTCGGGTTCAGTTTGCTAATATTTTATTTAAAGGATATTGAAACGGGCTTGGAAGTGAGTTTGGCCTGTAATTTTTTTGTGTGTTTGCTTTTTTAAAATGCAGTGTTCCAGTTTTAATTTCAGTATCCAGATATACAGTCTCGTAATGTACTTGGGGACTTTTTTCCCCCTAGGCTCTGGGAGAGTTTGCATACGATTAAAGCTTGGTAGCACTGGTAGCCCTTTCCCGTAACACCGTGTGAGCCTGGTATTTTCTCTGTAGGAACATTTTTCACTGCGACTCCAGTTTACTTGGTAGTCCTAATGATTTCAAACTTTCCTCTAGATTCAGTTTTGCCAAATTATACTTTTCCAGAATTTCTCCATTTTAAGTTTCCAAATTTGTTGGCGTAAAACTGTGTATGTTTTATTTCAGTCTGTGTTGGAGGGGTAGTCACGTTTACCTTCCTTCCTAATACGGCTTCTTTTTGTCTTTTCTATCTTCTTAATCAGCTTTACTGATGTTTACCTATTTTATTAACCTTCCCCAAAACCAACATTTAGCTCTCTCCTCTATTCACTATTTATTTAATTGATTTCTGTTCTCACTTTATTTTCTCCTCACATTTGCTTTATTTGGGTCTGTTCAATAATTCACTTTCCAACTTTTAAAGTTGGATGTTTAAGTCGTTAATACGTAGAGTCCCTTCTTTTTACTAAAACAGCGTAGGAGTAAAATCTTACCTCCAAGTGTCACTTTGTGTCTCACTGGTTTTAATGTAGTATTTTCTTTGTCATTCATTTCTCCATATTCCTAAATTCAATTTCCTCTTTGGCCCACAAGGCATTTAAAACTGGGTCTTTTATTTTTTGTGTATGTAGAGGCCCCCTCTCTCTCTCTCTCTTTTTCTTTTTCTTTTTTTTTTTCTGAGGCCTTTCTGTTGATGCTCTTGACTTCTAGCCCCGTTGCTTCATGGCAAGGCAGCATGTTCTGTCCAACACAAATGATCCGAGCTCTGTGGAGACTTGTTTTATGTTTCTGTGCATTTTGTAAACGTCTCGTGTGCATTTGAGATCAATGTGATACTTTAATTGTAGGGTGCAGAACTCTTTAAAGTCCATTAAAACATGCTGGTTAATTGTTGTGTGAGTCAGGGTTTTTCAGAGAAACAGAACCAACAGGGGATATATTGATTTCTACGAGGGAGGTTTATATAGGAATTGGCTCATGAGGTTACAGAGATAGAAATCCCTTGTCGGCTGTTTCCAAGCTGGGGATGCAGGAAAGCTGGCGAAGCTCAGTCTGAGTCCTGAAGACCCGAGAATCCGGAAGCTGATGGTGTGGGTCCCTAAGTCTGAAAGTCCCAGAGCCAAAAGGTCCAGTGTTCAAGGGCAGGAGAAGACAGGCGTGCCAGCTGCAGGGGGGAGAGAATCCACCCTTCCTGTTCTTGCTGTTCTAGCCTTCACTGCAGTGGCTGCTGTGCAGCCCACGCTGCTGAGGGTGGGTGTTGGCTCAGTCTGCTGCCTCAGGGTGATCTCCTCCAGAAGCAGCTTCACAGGTGTCCCAGCTCTCCGGGCATCCCTCCGTCCCCGTAAGCTGACATAAAATTCCCCATCACGGTGTGTTGTTCAACCCTTTTGTACCTCTGGTGGTTTCTCCCCACTTGACCCAACAATAACTGAGAACAGGGTGGAAAGGCTACGTTGTGCGTGCAGAGTTTCATTTCCTCCCCATGTGTCTGTGAATACTTTTTTTTTTTTTAAAGATTTTATTTATTTATTTGACAGACAGAGATCACAAGTAGGCAGAGAGGCAGGCAGAGAGAGAGGAGGAAGCAGGCTCCCTGCTGAGCAGAGAGCCCAATGTGGGGCTCGATCCCAGGACCCTGGGATCATGACCTGAGCCGAAGGCAGAGGCTTAACCCACAGAGCCGCCCAGGCACCCTGCGAATACTTTTTAAGTAAAAATTTTAGGAACATTTTACAAGCTTCTCAGACATTGAAGTTGTTAAATGCTCTTACTGAACGGATCTTTAAAAAGTAGTAGTGAACCTCTCCGGGCCCAAAATGCTTTTTGCCTTAAAGCTGTAACTGCTGTGGATGCAGTGAGCTCGCCCTTCTCATGATTAGCATTTGCCTATTTACATTTTCCTCTCATTTCCCTCCACCCTTCCTGCGTCTCAGTTCAGACATGCCCTGAGGTGCAGCGTGTGGTTGGATTTAAAAACCCAGCGTGGCGATCTCCAGGTGTGTTTCAGCCATTTGCTTTTACTCTATTTATGTATCTACTTGGACATGTCTCTGTGCTGTCTTGAAATCCTCAAAAATTTTGAACAAGAGGGCTTGCATCTTCGTTTTGCTCTGAGCCCCATTAATTCTGGGTCCGATCCTGCGACTGAGCAAGAGTCTGGGTGCACAGGAAGGCCAGCACCAACCTGGGAGCGAATGTGAGTTGCCTTGGTGGGTCTTGCTTATCTGGACTCACTGAACATTCTCCTTCTTGCTCATGATCTGATTCTCTTTCTGTGCAATGTTTTCATTGACAGCCGAATTCATGAGCCATTATTGTGGGCTGGGCATTGTGCAAGCAAAATGGCACTTAATCCTCACAATAACATTACAAACAGGGTTATTAGGTTCCCCGACAACGGAAGCTCAGTAGCTGCATAACTTGTAGAAAGTTAACGCCTGTAAATGGCAGGACTCAGATCCAATCTCGAGCCTGTGATACTACCTGTCTCTTCCAGCCAACCTGGGTTTAGCAAAAACTTATTCCAGGATGAGTTTTCTGATGATCCCATTCTCCCCACAGCTGCTCGTTTGCTGGGAATGCTTCTCCAGAAGTCCCTCCCTCTGTTTTATTGGTTTCAGGTTTGCCAACATCCAAAGCCGAGGCTCCAGCTGCTTTGTCCAGCTGAACAGACTCGACCCCTTCACCATAAGGATTTCTGGAGCTGCATTTGCCTGGGTACCCCAATCTGCATTGTCACAGGCTGGCACTTCTGTTTACTAAACCCCTACCATTGCTCCAGTCCAGGAGGACCTTGTTCCTGGCTCCACCCCACCTTCCCTGTTCTATTCAAGAATGTTTAACTGGACTGACTCGTAGACCAAGCCTAGAGTACTTTGGTTTTGATCCCCAAATTCTCGCCTGGATGGAAGGACCTGCTGCTCATTGGTTTGTTTTCAAGATTACTCTTCCTGTTGGTTCCCTCCGTCTGGTTCATGGTTTTACAATGAGATTCCTTCCTTGAGTTTGCTTGGCTACAAACACTATCCCTCACTTTGACATATATCAAAGAGTGGGTCCTCATGAGTGTTTTTTGAAATTTCAGTGGGCAATTCCTTCTTTTCTCATGCTGCTGTCTTATTTGGGTCTGGAACCAGCTCACATCTTTCATGGCACCCTCGCCCAGTAACACAACCCCCAAGGAGACAGTGTGCGCACACACACTGCCCATGAGCTCTTCCCTCCATCCATGGAAACCTGGCACCACCATTCAAAGATTTCCCATTGCACCCCCAGGGGTTCTGGTAACTGTCAGGTAGGGGAACCCTCTTCCCATCAGTGTGAGCAAACCATTACATCCCGCTCCCATGCGGGCTTCTGTAAACTACGCGGTCTTCTCGCCTCTGGTGTCTTTCTGTGTTAGCAACTGTCAGGTGGATCATGAAATCTGAAAGTTTCCACCTCCTTTGGAGTCTCTGTAGAACCCGGCACTGTACTGGCCGTGAATGCTTACAGGAGCTGAATCTTAGCCACCCAGAGCCTATCACTAGAAAAGCTTAAAAAGGCTGGTGCCATTAAAAAAAAAAAAAAAAAAAAAAAAAAAGATGAGTAAATAAATAAATAAAGGCTGGTGCAGTCTCAGCAACATAGAGAAGCAGGGATTCTGCATAATTATAAGCTAAGCATCAGGGCTGCTTGGCAGTGTCGACGTGTAGACAGCGTCGTAATAGTCTGCGCGTTACATACGGTTTAAAGAAGTCTGTGGGCTCCGGGTGGGCATTTCATACATCATTGTTCTCAGTCTCCATGCTCAACCATTGGTTAATATTTTATTCAGTGTGTGTGAAGTGCAGCTGATGGGCGATGCCATCCGTCCTAGGGTGCACTTTCTCAGGAGCGAGTGCTTTGAATGAGGCTCGGAACCGTCTTCATGGAGATATGTTAATGCCCTTCTTGATATGCATTTAGCACTCGATGTTTGAAAGCTCTTGATTTTTCTCTTTGAAATGAAATTCTCCTGGTAATACATGAAAATCTGGAGTTTTCTTATTTTTATCCTTTATCTCCCCTTCTCCTTGTGCTACGTCTGAATTCCTTAGTTCTTTTCCCTGTTATATGGCATGTTTCCATCTCTGACTGTAATAGAGCGTGCTACTTATTCCTAATGATGGGTACCGCCCTGAGAATGGGAATATTCATGAGATGGGCAGTGTTTTGTCTCCTTTTCTCATTTACACCTTTTAAATATTTTTGGATGGTTGTCTACACTCCATCGACATCCTGCCTCTGAAGTGAGATAGGGTTTGCTGTCATGTTTGCTGAAGGGGACACATTTGTTCTCACCACGAAAATGCACTGTGTTTTCCGAGTTCGGATTACAGACACCTTTACAAGAGAACATCGTTTTTCAGTGCGGTGACAGGCTTAGCCTGAATGCTTGGAAGGGTTGGCCTCAGGTTACTTTCTTTGTGTTGCTTTATGACCCAACTCTATTTGGCATCCTTCTTGGGGATCTGTCCTTGCTCCCCCCTCCCCTTCTTTAAAGTGGGCTCCACACCCAACACAGAGCCTAACGTGGGACTTGAACTTACGACCCTGAGATTGAGACCTGAGCTGAGACCAACAGTCAGACACTGAACCAACAGAGCCACTCAGGCTCCTCTTTGTCTTTGCTTGTTTAAAGGTAGCAACATTGATCCACATTTTAAAAAACACCAGTTGGAGACCAAATATAAGGTAAGAGCTACTGAGTGTTGTTATTTGAGGCTTTTTCCATGAGAACTAGGACTACGGAAGTATAAACGATAGTTTCATTAGAAGAAGGAAAGTGAACTTTATTCAACAAAAGACAATGGATAATTAACATTTGAGCTTCAGTTTCATAGAATCTCAGTAAACAGCCAAAAGCAGAAGGCACTCGAAGGGTTTGTAGACTCCCCGGGCAGGAGCAGGACGGGCATCAGGCTGGGACTCAGGATGGGGGCTCCTCAGGGAAGCAGATTCGAGAATGGGAAGGTCCGCCATCTGAGCAGGACTCTGGGGCCTCTTCCTGCTCCTGCCTGCCCCCAAGGCTGTCTCTGTCCCTGCAGTGGGAGACACTGAGGACAGAGAGGCTACAGCAGTGGGAGGAATGGAGCTGACAGGGGCAGGTGGCAGAGACAGTGCTGGCTGCGTCCGGGAGAGGAGGTTTCAGTAAGAAGAGCTTCACTACACATGCAGAGGAAGCAGCCAGGGATTGGCTGCCAGGGCCAGTAGGTTCCAAGGATGGAAAAGGACGCCCAGGGGACATCAAAGGTAGAGGCCTTTTCTAAGCCCAGCCAACAGGATTCCCCCCAAAGCCCGGCCAAGGACCAAATTCCTAAGGATTGTTGAGGGGCCTGGTCAGGTCTCAAGCCCGGGGTTTTCTCAGTCAATGGATGTAGTGGAGGAGGGAGCTCAAGGATGGGGCTTCCGTGAGAAGAGGGCTCAGAGGAGTTTGGTCAAGGACAGGCTTTGTCACTGGGATGAACAGCTGGGCAGGGAGCTGGGAGAGGGGCTGAGGACAGTGGTCTGCGCCCGCCCCTAGCCGGCGTCTCCTCCACCTTGGCCTTGCCCCACTGAGCGAGCAGACTCTCTCCACCAGGTGCTTTTGTGGGAGCTGTGGTCAGGGTTCCTGAATGGGGGCTGCACTCTCCATTAGCGCTTTCCACAGTCGTGGTGAGGCCCACATCTGCTCCAGTCAACCACGAAGCCGCTCTCCGTGTGTGGCTTTGAGCCGCTGCGGTGGTGCTCGTGAACGGAGACTGTGTGGTGGGCAGCACAGCGACCTCCCTGGAGAGGCAACTGCCTGACGTCTGCTGAAGAGTGAGCTCACGTGGTAAAGGGCGATGGGACGAAGTTGCCAATGGACTGACCTTATCTGGAAGATGGTCCTGAATTCTCTGGGTGGGCCCCACGCAATCACAACGTTCCTGCAATGTGCAAGGGGCACAGGGACACTATCAGAGCAGGGCAGGGTGAGAGGGCCTCTACCGGCCATCGCGGGCTTTCAGGATCCAGGGGCCACAAGCCCTGAGAAACGTGAATCACTGAATTGTGCTCCTGAAACTACATAACACTGGATGTTAATTACACTTCAATAAAAACATTCAAAAAGTGATTAAGTTAAAAATGCCTTCTATTACCCCCCCCAAGTAGGTCATATTAACTCTTTTTAAAAAATGTTTTCTTTCCATTAGTTATGAATGCAATTCATAGTAGAGCTCACGGTATCAAATGAGGGCAATATACAGGAAATATATATAGGAAAATATACAGAGGCACATCTAATCAACTATCTACACGAGAAAGATAGTTATGTGCTTTCTTGCAATAGCTATTCCTAATCAAAAGAGATATTTGGAAAAAATATCCTCAGCCTGTCTTGCCCTGTGGCTGTGTCAGGGCGGGCCATGCCAGCCATGTCCGAGGGCTTAGAGTTTGTCATGTTAGGCCATGGGGAGACTGGAAGGTGTGCAGCAGGGCAGTGGGTAAATGGAGTGCATCCAGGAAGGTCCCTGTGCCTTCAGGAACAGCACGGACTGGGAGGGGGAAATAGAGTCAGAGATCCCATGGGAACCCGGGAAGGAAGAAGGATGGGGAGGTTTGAGGTGGCCATATGTAGAGAGAGCGGCAGACAAGAGCCATATAAGGATGGTCTCCGGGATTCAGTGATTTGCTGAATGTATGATGAGGAGGACAGGAGATACCCCCACCTTTCCCATGTTATAAATGACCCTGGGAGGAGGCAGTCTTGAATAGGCATTTTCTAACGTGGCTCCTCTCGTCTCCCTACGACAACTCCTAAAAGTAGAAACATTGAGTCCAAAAAGATGGTTGAGCTCTGGCGGGGGGTACTAAGCTCCTCACCTCTGCTTTCCTGCCTGAGTTCAGAGCTAAGAGGGAAGAAGGCCAACGGGGTGAGTTACTATGAGCTTTATTCCCCACATGCATGCAGTAACAGGGTCTTCCCAGTCCTGGGCCTGGACCTAGGGGCACTCCCACCCCTTGTAGACATGTGGCCCCTGTTGGCTTGGGCCTTGGGAGCAGAGCAGCACACATGCTTCCTCTGTCCATTCCACTTCCAGGGAAGGTGGAGAAGGTTACGCAGACTCCAGATGTGGCTACGGAGAAGAGTCTTTGAGGGGTGGGCCGTAAACATGGCAATTTAGGATCCTCCTGGAAACCAGAGCAGGGGCAGAACTGCTTCCCCATGAAAGCAAGGAGTTTGATGCTGGCCATCAGCTGGGCATCTTTATAGGCATGGAATGCCTGCTGGGCCAGATCTTGGACTGAAGGGTATGTCATGTCCATGGAATGGAGGATAGATGGAGAAAGCTGTGACTCACGGTGGAGAAAACTGGCTGGAACTGGTTGACCACGTGATGAGTATTGATGCGGTTGGTGGTGTCGTGCGGACATCAGGCCCCCATGGTGGGTGATGACCTCACACCCCAGTCAAAGAAGGAAATTTCAGGAAGCCCATATGGGACACTCCATAGGAGCCTTGACTTAGACCCTTCAAACTGTCGAGTCATGGACCATGAGGAGGCGAAGGGACATGGCAGGTCAGTAGGAGCCTGGATGGGATCCTGGACTGGAAAGGGGCAGAAGCTAGAAGTCCCAATAAAGTCTGAAGTCTAGTTAGTAATAATGTCCCCATGTTGATTTTGTTTTTTCCCAAAGTGCTTAGCAACATGAGATATAATGGGGACAGCGGGTGAGGACTATACCCACAGCATTTTCACAGCTTTCCAGTGATTCTAAAGTTATTCTAAAATAAAAGGTTCATTTAATTTAGAAAAAAAGCATTATTTATTTGGAGACTTGGAGAGGAATACTGGGGCCCCATGAAGGGTTTCTAGGGTCGTGTGCATGTATGAGTGAGCATTTCATTCTGAAGAATGGGGAGGGGACTCTCTGGGAAGTTCTGAGTTTACATCTCAGGAAGGTAAGACTGGTGGAAGTTCAGAGCACGGGCATGGAGGTCAGGGACCAACTGAAGGCCAGTGTGGTAATGAAAGAGGCATGTTATGAGTGTCTGACCCAAGGCCTGCCAATGGGAAGGGGACCCAGGGAATCAGATTGCAGGGAGAAGTATCTGGGTTTGGGAACAGACCCCACATGAGAGAAGAGGAGGCAGGGGGGCACTTGGCTGGATGTGGGGGCCGCTGGCCTGATGGGGAGAAGAGCAGCAGGTCATGTGGTGACAGAGACTGGATTTGGAACCTGCAATGTCAGGGGAACATTCACAGGGGAGCCTCAAATCTTTGCTAGAGAGAAGGAAGGCTCTGAAGCTATGGGAATGGGTGCTCCTTATTAGGGTGTAGACGGAAAAGTTGGCCAAGCTCGCAAAGTTGAGGACGATGTCACTGGAGCATGGAGAGAGGAAAAGGAGCCAAAAGAAAGGAGAAAGTGGGGTTGAGAGCAAGAGATCAGTGTTGGGGAAGCCAAGGGAGGAGGCAGTGCCCAGAGCCAGTCCCCCTGTGTATCCACTGGTCCTTGGCTGACTCTGGGTCTCCTGAGTTATTTCTAGCTGGAG
Source organism: Mellivora capensis (assembly GCA_004024625.1). Taxonomy (NCBI): domain Eukaryota; kingdom Metazoa; phylum Chordata; class Mammalia; order Carnivora; family Mustelidae; genus Mellivora; species Mellivora capensis. The sequence goes on along the minus strand of PISX010008132.1, from coordinate 21,261 downwards.
GCTCGTCCAATGAGATTTTAATTGACAAGCGGTTTTATTTGTATAACCCTTCCCAGATGAGAGATGCATACAGGATAGGTCCCCTAAGCCTTCTAGCAGTATACCAGAAGACACTCTTCCCATGAGACTGATTTCCTCTAGTGACTTATCTTTAATTTGACAACAGAGGCAAAGAACCACTTGCTATTCCCAAAGCTGCATTTATTCATGTCCTCTAGATGTCCTAGGGTTACATTACTTCATCCAGGTACAATTATTGCCAGGTTCCCACTGGCATCAGAAGCAAGGTCCTTCAGTCCTCAGCAAGGCCAGTGGAAGGGGGGTACTGGGATGGCAGGGGTGGGATGTATGGGCTGGAGATTGCCTCTGCAATGGATTCCAGGGAAGAGGAAGACATAGATATGGCAGAAGTGATGGTGAGGCTTTGCTGGCCAGTCCCAGGAGGTCTGGCCCAGAAGCAAGGGCTCCCATAAGAACTATTGCTGGCTAGAATCCAAGCTAGAAATCAGGCCACGCTGGTGGAAATACCTGATCTGCTCTAGGTTCTGGAGAATTGTCCCATGTCCAGGGCGTCTGGAGGGGTTCTGGGGTACAGAAAGGCAGGCCATTAAATGTAGACTCTCAAATCTCTAGGACCAGACTGCGAGTCTGGGAAACTAGGCAACACTTAAGGAAAGAGGACACTGTCACTCTCTTGTCTCTCCTGTGATAAATTTCATGTGCAGACAATTGAGTCTGAACTCCCCAGGGTCTGAAGGAAAACTGAGGAAAGGCTGTGGATGTATGTTCTCCCCCAGGCAAGACTGACCCAGAGGGTTAAGCTGTGGCTGGCAGGGCTGCCCAGGCAGGGACTGACACTGACCGACTTCCCAGCCGCTGGTGATGATGCATCGGGTCTCTTTCAGTTTCGTCATTGTGGTCACTGTGACAGCCATGCTGGGCTGAATGTTGCAGACTGTGATGACCAAGAAGCTGTCCAGGTCAAGTAGTGAGATCTGGGCATTGACCCTCGGCCCGTGTGCCCCAGTTCAGACCTGAACAATTCAAGCTGCATTTGCATGAGCACGAGAAACAGAGTCCCTAGGGAGTGAGTAGAAGCCAAGGCTGTAGACGGAGGGGCAGCTTGGCCTACTTTGTCCCACTGAAGTGTAACTGGGAGCTGGGGAGTTTGCTGTGTTTAATTACCCACTACCTCTTTCCTTGTCTTTTTAGACTTGAGTCCTTCTCTACTGCTGCCCGTGGGTTTCCTCTCAAATTAGGTCCTGTTGTAATTGCGTGGCTCATACAATGGGAACTCTCTGTAGAGCTGCAAGGATTTTCTGTACATCTTTCCAAGTGTAAATTTAGAAAAACCTGATTCAGGGCTATTACAGTTGCATGATTATCCAGTCTAACTCACCTTCAGTAAAAGATTCGGATAAAGTTGTTAAATGAGTTCAACCAGAGCAGAATGATCCAAAAACAACAACAACAAAAGAAAGAAAGAGAAAAAAGAAATAACAAATCTTTTTTTTTTCCAAAAAAGAAAAAAATATCACAGCCCTTTTGAGTGCTCACTACAAAGAGTAAACACACAGCTTGCAAGGAAGGGGCAAAGTGGGCTTCTTTTCTTCTGCCTAATTGCACACGGCAGCCTGTGTCTATCCCCACGAGGGACTGGAGGCAACGACAAATGTAAATGCACATCCCAGCACCAACATCAGGAAAGTGACCAATCCTCAGAGAAATCCACACCCACCATAAGCCGAGCACTTGTGTCTGGAGGCTGCCCCTGGAAGACATCCTGAGCCCCAGCAGGAGAACATGCAGGAGTCCTGCTTCCTCCTTCCTCTGCGTACTGCACAGCAGCAAGGGGGCAAGTGCTCTCCAGTGATGAAGACACAGCCTTGACAGACAGTCTTCTTGTCTGGTGTGTTGAATTTCCCAAGGACATTCTCTATTGCACTGGACACTGGGAACACCCATCTTGAACCCCACAGGATCCCACCTGGGACGCTCCCCAAAGTGGCACTCAAATTCATCCCCCACTCCAGGACCGTGGAAGCTGAGCAGGTGTCTTAAGTCACCCTGGGGTTAGCTTTGGACAATTGCTCTTGTTTTACCCCACAGAGAATCTTCCCACCCGTCCCCTCAGTGCTTTCTGCTTTCCATCCCTTCCATCACAGCCCCTCAGCTGCAGGGATGAAGTGTAAATCAGACTCCATGGCATGCACAGATGGGCACTAAAATAATTTCTGGGCACAGCTCGGACTGTTTAGATGCACCCACCGAGGACAAGACCACGGCTGCATATAGCCCAGGTTCCGGCGAGTATGCCTCAGAAGAGTTGAGGCGGTTGGTGAAGGCCCTTAGATCCCTGGGGGCCCTGGTGGGCAGCCTTGTTTGGACAGGGGTGGGCAGCCAAGGAGGCCAGGTCACTAGCAAGACCCACTGTGTGTGCTGCACCCTGGAGGAGGGGCTCCCGAGGTACCCTCCTCCCGGGCTTCTCTGATGGAGCTCACAGCATCTTCTAGAGCGCCAGGGAATGGCAACAGGTGCAAAGATGGCAATGTTAGACCCGGCTTACTTGTCCTTCTGTCTCCTTCCCTCCTTCTGCCTCTCGGCAGATCAGACAACAGCACTAAATTAAGGACGCAGGAGGCTCTTCAAGGGGGGCGGGGCCGTGTGACTTCTTTCCCTCCTCCTGGAGGCAGGGGCTCCGCCTGAAGAGAATCAGAGCATCCAGCCAGGTGAAGTCAGGTCTGAGGGATCAAGTTAGAAGATACAGCCCGAGTCAATTAGCACTTCAGCCTGAGGCCTTGACGCTAATTTATTTGTAGGTCACATTGCTGTCTCTGCGCATGCTCTGTGACGATCAATTATCGCTTCCTCCCAGTCCTGAGAAAATCAAGCTGACTCAAAGAACTGCAGTCGCTCTCCCTGTCCACTGGCCAGGAGACACCTTTAAGGAGAGGCATGCTAGCAGTGTGAGCCTTTTGAGTATTTTAATTTAAAAAAATAGCAATAAGAGCAACAGCTAGTATTGAAATTATTTCTTGGGATCCAGGTCTATGATGAGCAGCTCTTTAAAAGTAGTTGAATTTTCTAACACTCTATCTTGATTTTCAAGAAGTAGTATTGTCATCCCAACTGAACCAAAGTCAACTATTTCATTATGAATTTTTGTATTTTTCCTGGATACATGTCTGACACTGAAAATATATAAAATAATGGGCATGCATTGATTTTTAATAAGGAAAAGGGCAAATTCTGTTAAAAAGTAAATCTTTCTATGAACATTGGCGTTCAGATGGCTATGCCTTTCACTACATCCGTATCTTTGGGGTAAATACCCAGTAGTGCAACTGCAAGGTCATAGGGAAGCTCTATTTTTAAATTCTTAAGGAATCTCCACACTGTTTTCGAAATTGGCTGCATCAACTTGCATTCCCACCAACAGTGTAAGAGGGTTCCCCTTTCTCCACATCCTCTCCAGCATTTGTTGTTTACTGTCTTGTTGATTTTGGCCATTTTAACTGGTGTGAGGTGGTATCTCAATGTGGTTTTGATCTTAATCTCCCTGATGGTTAATGATGATGCACATTTTTTCATGTGTCTGTTAGCCATTTCATATGTCTTCATTGGAGAAGTGTCTGTTCATGTCTTCTGCCCATTTTTTGACGTGATTATCTGTTTTGTGTCTGTCAAGTTTGAGGCGTTCTTTATAGATCTTGGATATCAGCCCTTTGTCTGTACTGTCATTTGCGAATACCTTCTCCCATTCCGTGGGTTGCCTCTTTGTTTTGTTGAATGTTTCCTTTGCTGTACAGAAACTTGTGATCTTGATGAAATCCCAAAAGTTCATTTTCACTTTTGTTTCGTTTGCCTTTGGAGACGTGTCTTGAAAGAGGTTGCTGTGGCTGATGTTGAAGAGTTTTACTGCCTATGTTCTCCTCTAGGATTCTGCTGGATTCCTGCCTCACATTGAGGTCTTTAATCCATTTCAAGTTTATCTTTGTGTATGGTGTAAGAGAGTGATTGAGTTTCATTCTTCTACACATAGCTGTCCAGTTATCCCAGCACCATTTATTGAAGAGACTGTCTATCTTCCACTGGATACTTTTTCCTGCTTTGTCGAAGATTATTTGACCATAAAGTTGAGGGCCCATATCTGGGCTCTCTACCTCTTCCACTGGTCTATGTGTCTGTTTTTGTGCCAGTACCATGCTGTCTTGGTAATCACAGTTTTGTAGTAAAGCTTGAAATCAGTCAATGTGATGCCCCCAGTTTTTTTTTCAACATTCCGTTAACAATTCGGGGTCTCTTCTGGTTCCATACAAATTTTAGGATTGTTTGCTCCAGCTCTTTGGAAAATGCCAGTGGAATTTTGATCAGAATGGCATTGAAAGTATAGATTACTCTAGGCAGTATAGACATTTTAACAATGTTTATTCCTCTGATCCATGAGCATGGAATGCTCTTCCATCTTTTTGTGTCTTCTTCAATTTCTTTCATGAGTGTTCTGTGGTTCCTCGAGTAAAGATTCTTTACCTCTTTGGTTAGGTTTATTCCCAAGTATCTTATGGTTCTTGGTGCTATAGTAAATGGAATTGATTCTCTAATTTCTCTTTCTATATTTTCATTTTTAGTGTATAAGAAAGCAACTGATTTCTGTACATTGACTTTGTATCCTGCCACATTACTGAATTACTGTATGAGTTCTAGTAGTTTGGGGGTGGAGTCTTTTGGGTTTTCCATATAAAGTACCTTGTCATCTGCGAAGAGAGAGAGTTTGACTTCCTCATTGCCAATTTTAGTATCTTTTATTTCTCTTTGTTGTCTGATTACTGTTGCTAGGACTTCTAATACTATCTTGAACAAGAGTGGTGAGAGGGGGCATCCTTGTCGTGCTCCTGATCTCAAAGGGAAGACTGTCAGCTTTTCCTCATTGAGGATGATATTCTCTGTGGGTTTTTCATAGATAGACTTTATGAGGTTGAGGAATGTTCCCTCTATCCTTATACTTTGAATTGTTTTAATCAGGAACGGATGCTATATCTTGTCAAATGCTTTTTCTGAATCAATTGAGAGGGCCATGTGTTTTTTCTCTCTTCTCTTTCCACCAAACTGTGGGAAGAACCAAGATGCCCTTTAATGGATGAATGGATAAAGAAGATATGGTACATATATATATGGAGTATTATGCCTCCATCAGAAAGGATGAATACCCAACTTTTATGTCAATATGGACAGGACTGGAAGAGATTATGCTGAGTGAAATACATCAAGCAGAGAGGGTCAATTATATGGTTTTGCTTATTTGTGGAACATAAGGAATAACATGGAGGACATGGGGAGATGGAAAGGAGGAGTAAGTTGGGGAAATTTGAGGGGGAGATGAACCATGAGAGACTGTGGACTCTGAGAAACAAACTGAGGGTTTTGGAGGGGAGGGGATGGGGGTTGGGTGAGGCTGGTGGTGGGTATTATGGAGGGCATGGATTGCATGGAGCACTGGGTGTGGTGCATAAACAATGAATTCTGGAACACTGAAAAGAAATTTAAAAAAATAAATAAAAATTTTAAAAAAGAGAAATGTTAAAGGAAAAAATATCTTCCTGAAGTTTGGTACCATGGACAAAAAAATACATAAAAAACTGATACATATTTTGTCTATGGAATTATATTTTTTCTAAACATAAAATGAGTTTTAAGTACTATGTTAGAAAATAATTAGAGATGTTCCAAATTATATACATAAAGATATTTGTTACAGTGTTTTTAAAATCAGAAATTAGACACAACTTCTAGATCTAATAAGACAAGGACTTAATAAATAGCGGTCCATTATGAACTCATTAAAAACTGCATTGTTGGAGATTTTAGTGATGTGCTGAAATGCTTGGCTTCATTTATTAAGTCAGAAGAGTAGGTTACATAACAGCCTCTGTCTTTTAGCCTGAAAGTTGTAGGGAAAATGTATATACAGGAGTGCCTGGGTGGATCAGTGAGTTAAGCACCTGACTTTGGTCAAGCCATGATCTCGGGGTCCCAGGATTGAGCCAAGTGTCAGGCTCCTGGCTAAGTGGGGAGTCTGCTTCTCCATCTCCCTCTGCCTCTCCCCTCTGTTCGTGTTCTCTCTCTCAAACTAATGAAGTCTTTAGAAAATGTATACACAACCATAGAAATGAAAGTATATAGAATTTTTAAAAGGTGATTATTTTGGGATAGTTTAATGATTGATTATTTTCTTTCTTATACTTTGTTTTTCCCAAATCTATAATAAGGGCTCATTAAATGTTGTCAGCAAAGAATTACACATATTATGCAAAAGTTAAATCTTTGCATACAGTATTTATGTTTAACAGTTTTATAAGGTTTTATTGACATTCATTATACTGTGTATATTTGAAGTGCATGATTTGAAAAAGTTTTGACATATGGATACGCTTGTAAAACTAAGACCACAGTCCAGAGATGAACATATCTATCATTGCTGGATTCTCATGTCCCTTGGCAATCTCTCCCTCTTGACACTTCCAACCTCTGTCCTACTCCTCTGCTTTCTGTTACTCTGCCACTTTAGAATAACTCACATTTTCTACAAGTTTATATAAATGGAATCATAAATAGTATGCATGCTTCTTTTGTCTGGGGTCTTTCACTCAAGATTGACATTTTGTGATTATTCCAAATTGTGTATTAATAGGGCCATTTATCCATTGCTCAGTTATATATCATTATAAGGCTATACCACTTTGTTTATCCATTCACCTATTGATGGGTATTTGAGTTATTTCCAATTTTTGACAATTTTAAAAGTGCAAGGATCAGTATTGTGTACAAGCCTTTGTAGGAATGTATGCTTTCAACTCTCTTGGGTAAATATATACAGGAGTGGAATGGCTGGATCACATGCTAGCTGTATTACACCTTTGAAGAATTGGCCACATTTGTTTCCACAGTGGTTGTAATATTTTTCATTTCTAATAGCAGTGAATGAGAGATCCATCTGCTCTATGCCTTTGCCCAAATTTGGTATGGTCAATTCTATTTTAAAATTTTAGTTATTCTAATCTAAGGGTAATGACATTTCATCCTGGTTTTAATGTGTTAGGGTCTTCCTAATGACTAATGATGTTAAGCATCTTTTCATATGCTTGTTGACACTCCATATATCAACAGGGAAGTGTCTATCAAATATTTTCAGAAGAGAATATTTCTCATCTCATTGTGTGGTACCAGCATTATCCTGATACCAAAACCAGATAGACATGTTACAAGAAGAAACAGAAATAAATACCACTAATGAGCATAGATTTGCTCTTCTAATTTTTTCAGCATTTTTATTTCTATTTATTTTCTTATTAAAGTGTACTTGGCATACAACATTATATTAGTTTTGGGCATAAAACTATATATATATATATATATATATATATATATATATATATATATATATAAAATGAAGTCATCACCATGATAAGCGCAGTTACCATCTGTCAACATCCAAAGCTGTTACATGTTTACTATTCTATTTTTTTCATATTTGCTATTCTAGAGCCTTTGAAGTTCCATGTGAATTTGAGAATCAGTTTGTCAATTTCTACAAACTAAAAGGATGCTTAGATTTTTATTGGAATTAAATGGAATCTAAAGAGAAATTTGGAAGATAATTTCCTCATCCATGAACATGGTCTGTCTATCCATTTATTTAGTGCTTTTAGAATTTCATTTTAGAAAATATTTTACAAACATTTTAGAAAATATTTTAACAAATCTAGAAGAACAATATTAAAAATAGTAATGTATCATAATTAAGAAGAGATCATTCTAGAATGCAACTTTTGTTTAATATAACTCATGTTCACCAACTAAGAAAGAAAGACTAAATGATAATCCCAAAAGATTCAGAAAAAATATTTAGCAAAATCTAACATTTACTCTTGATAAAAAAACTTTCAGCAAACTATGAAAAAAGAAAAGTCCAACTTGATAAAATGGACCTCTGAATACATATCATACTTGATAGGGAGAGACTGGATGCTTTTCTCCTAAGTTGAGGAACAAGAATGGGATACCTTCTCTGCCACTTCTATTTGACAATGCACTGAAGGTGTAACCAGGGCAGCAAGGCACAAAAGAGAAATAAAATGCATTCTGATCAGAAAGGAAGAAACTCTCTAAATCCCTGAATGACATGATCATGTATGTAGAAAATCCTGTGGACTCTACCAAAAAACTTCTGGAACCAAGAAATGAGTTTGATGAGGTTGCAGGATAAAAGAGCAGTGTATAAAATCCATTATTATTTCCATATTGTAGCACTGCACAATTGGATTTTGAAATTAAAAAATAAACACCATTTACAATAGCATTGGAAATGTGGAACATTCAGGGAAGGGTCTTAGAAAAGTTGTGAGAGATCTCAAAACTGAAAACTAAACACGGTTCATAGAAATTCTAAAAGCACTAAATAAACGGATAGACAGACCATGTTCATGGATCAGAAATTATCTCCCAAATTTCTCTTTAGATTCCACTTAATTCCAATAAAAATCTAAGCATCCTTTTAGTTTTTAGAAATTGACAAACTGATTCTCAATTTCACATGGAACTTCAAAGGCTCTAGAATAGCAAATATGAAAAAAAAATAGAATAGTAAACATGTAACAGCTTTGGATTTTGACAGATGGTAACTGCGCTTATCATGGTGATGACTTCCTGATATATATATATATATAGTTTTATGCCTAAAACTAATATAATGTTGTATGCCAACTACACTTCAATAAGAAAATAAATAGAAATAAAAATGCTGAAAAAATTAGAAGAGCAAATGCAATTTTTAAAAAGAAGAACAGAGTGGAGAACTAAACTACCTTATTTTAGGACTCTTATAAAGTCAGAATAACCGAGATCGTGTGGTGTTAGTGTAAAGACAAATAAATAAATGAGTGGACTAAAGCAGACTCTCGACACAGACACACACGTGTGTGGACACCTGAATTCCAGCAATGGTGCCGTTGGTTCAGTGCAGAAAAGGCAGTGGCAATACACACAGATAAAAAAGAAAAAGAGGGGTGCCTGGGTGGCTCAGTTGGTTAAGTGGCTGCCTCCAGCTTAGGTCATGATTGCAGGGTCCTGGGATCGAGCCCCGCATCGGGCTCCCTACTCAACAGGGAGCCTGCTTCTCTCTCTCCCTCTGCAGGTTGCTCTGCTTACTTGTGCTCTTTATCTCTCTGTCGAATAAATAAATAACATCTTAAAAAAAAAAAGGAATGAACAGACCCTTCTTTTTTATATCTCGCACCATATCCAAAACTGAATTCACAGTGGGTCACAGATGTGAGTATAAATCTAAACCAGTAAATCCCCTAGAAGGAAACACCAGGAAAAGACTTTGTGTTCATGGGTTAAGCAAGATTTCTTAGACGACAACAAAAGGACAAATGAATAAATTGTATTTTATAAAACGAAAACCTTTTCCTTTTTCAAAAGCATTCTTTAGAGAACAATAATAAAAACCACAGACAGGGAGAAATTATTTGCAAATCACCTATCTGATAAAAGACTCACATCCAGAATACATAAAGAGCTCTTAAAACTCAGCAATGAGAAACAGACAGTCCATGTAAAAATGTTCTGTATTTATCTTTAAAATTATAGTTAACCACTTGATATATGTCAAGGTATTGTTGTTATTTCAAACATTAGCTACTGAGTCAGAACTAAAAGCCTACAGGTAGCTTTTCATGCTTCAAATAACTGGCAGCTGAACTTCAACTGAAAGTTCTTTTCTTCCCTTAAAAATGTCAGTAGAATTAACAGAATATGAATCAGATATCCCAAGTCTGTTTTGTGACTCACCAATTACTCCCCTTAGCTCAAGAGTATAAGACATGATTGAAACAAAATATGTTTTAATCCCCGTGGGCAATATATGGGCAGATTGTATGTTGATCAGGGCTCTCTGTGGAATGGAGACAGAGGGATGGGGAGAATGCCATGACTCGCCACTGTGGGTCAGGTCACATCAGACCCGTGGAACCGTGATGTCTCGGTGGTCCGACCCAGGCTTCCAATGGACCATGGGCACTAAAGTAAGTTATGATGCTCATGTATCCAGACCCTTGTGTTGATGATTTCTGTAAACTATTTATAAATGGTTGGGTGGTTTTAGATTGTCTTGTACAATCAAGAGGAGGTAAATCTGATAGACTATTATTCTTAGGTGGTTAAGACAGCCAGCACGTTGCACCAAGTGTTTATTTTCGTCCTAAGCACCTACATATTCTGCGATGTGAATTTCCTTGGAAGCAAGTCCACGGAATCCTGACATGGGGCTGCTAATTACTCCGGAGGACAGAAACGTGCTCTCTTTACCGGGATCCGGTGGGTCCTTAGCCAAGTGGGTGTCACTTCAGATTGTTTTGGCCAGATGGAGTTTAAGATAAAAGCTAGGGGGGCAGAAAAAGAAGAAAAGAAACAAGATGGGATTGGGAGGGAGACAAACCATAAGTGACTCTTAATCTCACAAAACAAACTGAGGGTTGCTGGGGGGAGGGGGTCGGGAAAGGTGGGTGGGGTAATGGACATTGGGGAGAGTATGTGCTATGGTTAGTGCTGTGAAGTGTGTAAACCTGGCAATTCACAGACATGTACCCCTGGGGATAAAAATATGTTTATAAAAAATAAAAATTAAAAAAAATAAATAAAATAAAAATAATTTTTAAAGCAAAAAAAAAAAAGCTGGTATCAATAATTTTCTCATTGTTCAGGAAATCTCAAGTGCTGGCAGCTAACACACAACCAGGTTGATAAGAACAGATGTACAGATCCAATAAAATGCTGATTTTTTTCAAATCAGAACATTTCCTATAGCTTGTGGTTTGCAGTAAGAGCAAAGTGTTCGAGGAAAGCAGCCACACTCCCTTAGAAGTGAGATCCCAAGGCAATGAATGACCCATAGGAAACTCAGGGGTAGGTGAGTGGTGGGTCTTTTCCTGCACTGGATAGTCTTCCTCCATGAACTCCTCCATGATCAATCACACAACTGAGGAAATGGGACCAGGGAGAAGCTGACTGTGTTAGAGAGAAAGATGGTGCCAGGTCCCTCGGAGAAGCCTGCAGCCTGGAAGCCCATGGGCCTCGCTTTCGGATGGTGCTGTTCAGTCTCTTAACTTTGCAGAGGAACATTTCAAGGCACAGTAATTTCCAGAAACAGAGAAGAATCTCCTGGGATATAGGTCATTCCTTCTTTGGGTGGTTTGCTGGTAGCTCTGGAGGGCAGAGCCTTGTCCCAGAGCTGCGTGCAGCACTGAGCTCACCCCAGGCTCACACTCTGCTCCTTGCTCCTTTGTGCAGTGAGCACTGCGAGTGCCATGTTTCACATGATTTTCTCCTGGACCTTTATTAATGTGTGCTCGATTTCTTGATGGGAATGTCTGGGTGTCTGGTAGGGCCTTTTGGGAAAGAGAAGGGTGACCGATGTTTATAGGCTCACCACCCATGTCAGTCACAATTCTCCCCACCCCCATTTTTCCCCTCTTTACAACACGGAACAGTGGGTTTTATTAGTGCATGTTACAGATGAGGACACTGAGGCTCAGAGAGCTTGGTTAAGTGAGGTAGCGAAGTTCACAGAAGCAGTAAGTAGAAGATACTGGAACCAAACTTAGGTCTGGGGTTTTCCAAAGCTGACTTCCTTCTTAGATTTATTCATTGAAACACATCATGGTTGGACATTTGCTACATGTCAGGGACTATTCAAGGTGCTAAAAATATTACAAAGAACAAAACAGATAAAAGTTTCTGCTCACATAAAGCTTCTGTTCTAGCGGGATTGGACAGACAATAAACAAGATAAGTAGAATATGATACATTATCTTGACAGGTGCAAAGGATGAAATTGAGAAGCACTAGGATGAGGGCTGGCATTTCATTTATTTTTTTATTTTTATTTTTTTAGATTTTATTTATTTATTTATTTGAGAAAAAGAGAGCATGAGAGTGCAAGTGGGGGTAGGGGCAGAGGAAGAGGATCCCAAGCAGGCTTCACACTAAGCCCGGAGCCTGACGTGGGGCTTGATCCCAGGACCCCAAGATCATGACCTGAGCTGAAGTCAGACGCTTCACAGACTGAGCCATCCAGGTGGCCCCGGATACAAATTTTTAAATCACTTCATTATTCTGGTGCCTGAAGGATCAACTTTCTGTTTCCATCCTATGTTCAGCCAAGTTACGTTAGAAATGTCCTCAGGGCATGCCTGTGTATTATGTTTGCACATTTGGTTTGTTTCCTGCTTGCTTGAGATAACAGACTGATATCCAGTCCCAGACCCTAGACCAGAGTCTAATTCAGGCCTTCGCTGACACGAGACCCTGCTTCTCTAACTGGAATGCTCGCCTTTCTCAGTACCGTCTTCCGCTCCTGGTGGCTTTTCCCGAGTTACTGATCAATGCCTCCTGGGACCCAGTTCCCCTTCCAAAGGCTGAGTTGTTTAAACCCCCCAAGGCCAGCTGTCCTTCCCTCCTTAGCCTGGGGCCGGCCTTCATGGCCACACTGGTGGCTTCTGCTTGGGCTCTCCCTTTTCTCTCGCTCCTGCTTTGTGCACGGCTACCTCCACCGTGAATTCCATGCTCCCCTCCAAGCCTGCTGCAGACTGAGTTGGATTCTCGGAACCACGTAGCATAGACCACAGGTCTCTTACAAGTGCAGCGTTTCTGAATATGAAACCACAGTGAGCCGCACAGGCAGTTGCGGGGTAGGGCTGGAATTACTGCAGTCGAAAACGGAAAGCAAAGGAGCATAGTGACAACCTCCATACATGGTCGGACCCTTTACAGCTCTGGAGCTTGAAGAACACAGTTGACTCCAGGCTTAAGAGTCAATCCATGATTTCATGATTTTCACAATATTTCTGAGAACAAACATAAGAGAAGGGGATATAATTAGGCAGGCAGGTGGAAGGAAGGAAGGAGATGAGGAAGAAAGGAATAAAGGACAGGAACAGAGAGAAAGAAACTGGGTATATTCTTAGTAGGACTTACTGAGGGACAATTTGCAGTGCAAGATTCAATGAGAAAGGGATTAATCCCTGCGCCTTAAGGATGAGGCCAGAGTAAGTGCAATATTGTCTGCAGCATGTGATTTCTGAAACCAGATGGCAGGTGTTTTTGGAAATGGGCCGCCGATGGGGTCAATCCAGACGTCGGTGTGCAGCGGGGTATCTGGTCTACCCGGCACTGCTCCATCCAGGGTCATGACAGGCGTGTGGTCCGGGATGACTCACTCCCGAGTACGTTCGTGGTAAAATAATATTGACTTGAAAGCCTTTCAGTGCTCAGTTACCATGTTCTGCAGCCAGATAGAATTTCAGAGAAAATAAGATAGGGAATGGATGAGGACCCCACTGGGAAAGGATGGCCGGGGACTCTTCCCTCTTTTCTTCAATGCATCTCCACCTGCCCTTCACCCTCATGCTGTGTAGCCCCACAACACCTGGGGAAGAGCTGGGCCCCCACCCCTGACAGCTCATTTAACTCACCTTTTCTTCCACCCTCACGCCTGTCAAGGATTTCAGCTCCAGATGGGTTTTCCACTTAGGCAAGAAATAAAGTACTGGGACGCTAACCTCTTAAAACACGTATTTTTATATGGCTTTTTAAATAGAAAAATCTCAAGCAAAACCTCTATCGATAATGGCTTTAATGAAAATCACACAATCTTGAAAGACATGTAATAGTTTTAAGTTTTATTTAGCATGCAGTTGATTATTATAAAGATAATAATTCTTTGGCCTTATTAAACAGATAAAGCATAGAGTTCTGAATTGAGGAAACGAGAGAGATTCATGAGAAGATGGAATGGACTTTTAACAAGATTTTGAAGTCAAATTGCATTAAGATTATCAAGGAAATAAGAATGGCTGAGGATTTCACATATGAAATGGCTTAAGTCACCTTCACAGTTGAGAGCCCCTTTGACTTAAAGTGGATTATTTCTCCTCCACTATTCACCCCACAGTGAATGCCAAAATGCTTTCCATTTTTCTCAATTACTGCATCCTTTTAAAATATGTTAAAGTAAGTGGGTCAGAATTGCTTTCCCAGTAGTTCAAAAGACCTTCCTCTATTTGGACCAGGATAGAGCCCCTGATACTCCAATGTGAATGGCTACTAATTGAGGTATAGATAAAACACATCTTGGAAAATCACACAGCAATGCAATCTGTGTGATTCCCTTAGTTCCTTATTTTTTAATGTATTATGAAAAATTTTAACTTTTCAAAAAAATATAGTACAGTGGGCACCTGTATATCCATCACCAAATTTAACTATTATCAAAAATTAGTTACACTTCTTATTTTATTTATTTATTTTTTAGGTAGGTTCCATGCCTAAGTGGAGCTTGAGCTCATAGCTCTGAGATGAAAGGGTCATGCGCTCACTGCTAAGCTAGCATGGTGTCTCTTCACAATTCCCTTTTTTTTTTTTAAGATTTTATTTATTTATTTATTCAAGGTCAGTGTTTTCCCAGGGATCTCTGACATTATGAACAATATTTTCCAAGCAGAATATCTAGTGACCTTCCATTTCGGAGAAAGTGTGTGTCAAAATCCCATTTGCTTGCTGTTCTTGGCCAAGCCCAGGACAATGACATCGGTACCAGCAAACAAGCCACTGGTCCGGCTGAAATGGCCTTGCTCTGCTCTCCCACCTGGATTCTGGAGACACCTGTGAGATGTGGGGTCTGACAACATGTGATTCAGATCTCACGTCCTGCTCTGCGGTACCAGTACTCGGAGGAAGCATCCCACTAGACCCGATCAACACAGCCATGGACTTGTATTTGAACATATTTGTTGCATATTTTTTCGGTATGTATCTTTCCCCCATGGAATTGTAAACTCCATGAGAATAAAGATCTAGTCTGACTTCTGTAATCCGGGGGCCTGCTGCCTAGAGAAACGTTGATGTATAGTAGAACCTCAGTAAATACCTCTTGAGTAGGATAAATAACTTTGTGAAAAGACAGAAAAATATAATTTTTGTATCTTCATGTTTCAAGTTCTGACATTCAGAAGGTCTAAACCGCTGAAGTCTATGGGCACTTAAATTCTTAATGATTAAGAGATTGCTTAAATACATATTTAGGTAGTAATTTTTTCAAGATCCTTTATCTGGTTCCACATATTGAGGTGTAGAAGTGGATTAGCATCTGAAGTTGATACAATTAGAAGTGCCTTTTCCTTGAACTTCAGGTCAGTTTCTCTCCTTACAGGATCCCAAAGCAACGACGTCAGCCCCATTTGGCAGGTGAGGCTTCCCAGGAAAAACACGTCTTTTTTATTTGCAAGGAAGATGAAAGATCACACAATCTATGGGGTACCTGGGTGGCTCAGTGGTTTAAAGCCTCTGCCTTCAGCTCAGGTCATGATCCCAGGGTCCTGGGATCGAGCCCCGCATCAGGCTCTCTGCTCAGGAGGAAGCCTGCTTCCCTTCCTCTCTCTGCCTGCCTCTCTGCCTACTTGTGATCTCTGTCTGTCAAATAAATACATAAAAAATCTTTTAAAAATAAAAAAAAAAAGCTCACACAATCTAGCCCAGGATAATCATGCAGCTAGTTATAAGACCCAAGAGCGGAACTAGAGAAGAAAGAAAGGTCGGGTGACTCATGCTGCCATACTGGGTGGAAAGGTGAGGTCATATCAGGGCCCCCTGGGAAACAGGGGTGGGTACCGTAGTCTCCTGAATCGAGGTGGAAAGTCATTCTTACCTGCAGAGATAAACACATACTTAACTCCTTCCTTGACAGACACATAGAAGTTTGGTTGCCAAACAAATATTGTACGAATGCTGTTTGCCTAACTGTGGCTTTCTGTCCATATCTCCCTGTAAATGCTAACTGACTTCTGTTTTCCAGAGAATTCCATGTTACGATCTGACACTGAGTTATAGAACATCCTGCTCTCAGAAACTGTTGATAATGAACGAGACATTTGAGGCCTCTTCAGTATTTCCCTTTAGAGATCTCGCTGACGTACTCTGACCTAAGATTTTGAAGGTTATTGTTTTGTTTTTTTTTTCCTGAGAAGCTGTTTTGATACAAGCCTTATGTGCAGTCCACGGAGATTACATCCTTTTCTTGTATGTGTGAACTTCTTTCCTATTGAATAAAAGTCTTTGTTTGGCAGTTCTGATTGCCTAGACGTGTAATGTGAGTCTGTCCAGTCTTGATGGATTACCTGGTTGTTTTGTTAATTAGTATCACATGGCATGGATCTTACACTGCTTCTAGGGGTGTCAGTGTGTCCCATTTCATGGAAGCTCTGGGAGAAGGAAGGAGAAGAGCACAAGAGGAGGCATCACACGGGAGAGAAGAGAATCCATGGCCTCATGGAAAGTGAACCATGCTGGGCATTCAGGGACCAGGATCTGGAATGGTTATGCTAAGCAGCAGGAGGTCCCTGGGATTCTGAGTCTGGACCCTGCATTCCTCCCTGTGCTGATGGAGGCAATATATTTCAAAATGCATCAAAGATAAAGTAGTTTGATGGATGAAGGGAAGGATGGATTGACAGCTATCTACATGAAAAAGTAGGTGTAGTAAAATAGTAATGGTAGAACCTAGGTGGAACATGGGTGTTCGTGATAAAATCCAACCAATCTCGCTGTTCGAAGATTTTTGTCATAAAGCATTGAGAAAACAGGAAATCCCATAACTATCTTCTTTCACTATTTGGGGGATTTTTTATATCTCTCTTTAATGTTCTTCAATTCCCCATGCACGGTGCCCAAAATAAGGCAACCGTCAATAAATGAACAGTTCTCCAAGTGTGGCACATCCACCTGCACATCCACCTGCACATCCACCCTGAGAACTTTTCAGGGACCTACAAGGTCAAACCACTTCCATGAAAATACTGAGACATGAGACATCATTTGCTTTTTCAAACCTCATTCTTTTGTAATATACAGGGGAAATGTGTAGAGGTTACAAGATTTGTGGCATTGCAATAGATTAAGTGCAAAGCACCTTGAGAATCCAGCTGTCTTCCATGAACCTGGACAATAACGATATTTGCAAAAAAATGTAAACTGATTCCATTTTCTGACTAATGTTTGAAAAAACAGCCTTTTTTCCCCAGAAATATGTTACCTATATAACATGTAATGGTTTTACTTTGCAATTTCCAAATATATAAATGCATATTTTTAAAAGGTCACAGTTTTAATAACTACTATTGTAAGTAGCAATTCATAGCAGTAGTAGCTAAAATCTAGATTGATTTTAATCATGTACATTTTCTTGGCAAAATTTTTTTTAGTTTTATTTGTATAGCTGACATCAGGGGTCCTCAGTTCACGTTAACAGAGCAAGAGGTCCTGAGAGCCCAAAGTCTGAAAAAGTCTGCAATGGCCATTTGCTGCATGAAAACAGACAGCCTCATTTGAAGACTCAGGGCACCTGTGTTGGACTCTGCTCCCTGCCAGCACTCACATTTCTTAAATTCTCTGGCCTCACACAGTTTATGTTGGAAATGAAGATTCTAGCATTCCCCAACTCACTTGCATTGGGCAAAGATCTGAAGAATTGAGACGTAGGTAGTCCTCAGAGACAGTATTAAAGAAGGGTTTGCAAAAAATAAATATTCTAGTTTTTTGTGCATATAGATTTTGCTTTCCTTATAGGTTATGGCTGCCTTAAAGACTGTATATAGAGTCTCATACTTGTATCTGTGCATCGCCATGTTCACCCCGAATTACTAGAAGTCAGATAAAGGTAAAAGCAATAAATATTTCCCTTACCATGTGCCCCAGTGCCTGGCATAGTCCTGTGTACAGAGCCAGTCCTCAACCCATGTTTACAGAATGATTTAATGAATATTTGCTGAATGACCCTGGTTTTATCTAACTGGAAGTGGAATTGGGCAAAATTCTCAAGGAAACTTCTTTTGTTACTTTTACATGTGCAGATATTAAGCTGAGCCATCCTTGAAACAACTTATCTCAGAGGCGCTCATAAGGGAACTTCTTAATAAAGAAACAAGAGTGACTTCTAATTAGTATTCAAGTGTTTACAAATAAATAGATGCTTCTAGACACTTGGTGGTGTTCAAAAACAGTGTTCATCTAAGCACTTTGAGTATTTGCTTGGAATAGTATTTCCACTACAAGTTGGTTTAATAGATGCTCTTCAAATGAAGTATAAAATTAAACTTAAATTCTAGTTCTGTATCAATCATTAAGTTCATAAAAACACAAATATTCCCTCGGGGGAAAAGAAACATGGATCTTACACAAAGTCCCTGGGTATGCACCACACATGGGATAATTTGTTCACGTGACCAAGAGCGTGCTTGAGGAGGCATCATTTGTCAATAAGCATTGCATATTGAAAAGAAAAAGCTCTGGTCCTTGGGGATGTCTCATCCAGAATCAGATCGGCTTGCCCCAATGCCTTTCCCAGGTAGAAAAGTGGGAATGGACAAGGGAGAAGATTAGGAGTCTGGCTCATGTCCCCCATTTCAGCTATGCAAATAACATGAAGCTACACTTTGTAGCAAAATGTTGACTGTTGAATAGCATCTGGTTTCCAATTGCTACAGTTTGGTATTGCCTATTACAGTGCTCATGCTATGATGGCAAATTTGCTAAGAACATTTAATTCTAGAAAGAGCCGACAAAAATGAATTGTGGATGGGAGATGCAGTAATACAAATTGCTTTCATTTACTACACATTAATTTCAGAATGAATAGGCATCTAAGAAAGCAAAATATTTTCAGGTCTATCTCCCAATGCAATTATTTGGGCCAGCTTTGATGGAACTTTAGTAATGAATGCTAAGCCAGAGCCGAAATGGTCCTATTAAGAAGCTCGTAAGCACTAACCCATAAATATTGCTGACCCTGATTTCTACTTCAGAGACTTTATGCTTATTTTATTCAGAGATATTTTTAGGTACCTGAGATCTGTCGTATTTTACCTTGGTCTTTTAGTTCTTTTTGTTAAATTAGTTGAAACTTAATGTCCAAATATTTAATGGAAAAAGGATATTTTATAGTATTCATTTTAAGTCTGCCTTAAGAATTTTGTTGTTTGCTTCTTGCTTTCTGTCTTAGTGAAATGACTTTGTCGCAAACATTCAAATACATGTTGGTATCTTTCTGCTTACCTTGGAATTGTGTGTGTGTGTGGTGGAGATCTTTATTGTCCTAAAAAGCGTCAACATGGGGTGGTTCAGACTCTTCCGCTGAAGGCTGCGTCCTCTGCTCAGCCACCCCATTGCCCCCCAAACCCCCCGCCCACCCCGGCCCTGTCCCCTGTCACCTGATCTTCCCCAGATGCAGTCCCTTTCCCAAACGTGTCACTTTTCCAGGTATTCCCAGTTACCTGCTCACTCCCCTTCATCAAGGGCAAGGTTAATCTTGTAAAAATTAATCCCTCCTCCCAGGAGACAGGGCCAGCATGCTGTGTGGGGTGGGAGGGCATTTCCCACTTTGCCTGTCCTGCTCCCTGGTTCTCCTGCCTTCCTTGTTCCCACATGGTTTCCAAGCATCCCCTGACAGTCCAGGCCCGGGGACTTCCTGCATGTTTTCCAGACCTTGCTTTCTACCCACTTTCTGGCTAACTCATGTTCTGACCCCACTCAGTCCTGCATGTTTTCTCACCTGACCTCTTACTCTTTTTTTTTTTTTTCCCAGCTCAGACTTGCTTTTATTCTAGAACTTGTCACTTGTTCCATTGTAATTCCCAAGAACAGCTCTGGTCATATAGAATATTCATTTTTTCCATAGTTTTTTTCCCACCAAAAACCAAGTACATATAAAGCAAAGCATGTTAAACATAAAACAAATGATCACAGCACAAAATAGCCATTCATAAAATTAGCCTCATTTCACTTTTTTCTTTCTCACGAAATCCATTCTTTTGTAAGTGTTCTGGTAAAGAGCAAACATTGACTGTGGTGGCAGCAGCTGGCCAGGTGGGTTTTATAGAACACTCAGGGCTGGATTCACCAGTTGTATCAGAATTGAAAAGATGGACGAGAGTTTCTCATTCTATGAGGAGATAGGAGACATTCCCAGGAAATTCTAATTCTAACTGCTTTTTCTTCAACTGCCCAATCTGAAATGTAGATGTGATGAAAATTATGCCAAAAATCTTCTTTGAGCAGATACAGCATCATATTGCTATCTAAACCATACAGAGCTCTCAAAGAAAAGATTCCATTAGCTTTTCCTGGTCAGTTGTCCAAGTCCTCGGAAGAGATGAAATCACTCCTAGTTTCTCAGTTCTGCTTGTTGATGTCTTCACTCAGAAAAGTCTCCCTTTCAGATCTGAAGCAGAACAAATTTAGTGTGTTATTAGCCAGATGGTTTCATGAAAAGTTCCTGCCCCTCACCACTCCACTTCTGACAGATGATTTACAGTTTCTGGTTAGAACCACACGGAATTACACATTGCCAGTGGAGCGATCTTCCTTTTCTGCTATGATCATCTTGAGTCCTCACCATCAGAAGTTAAACTTGCAATCTCTTCAGAATCATGACCTTTCTCATGTGTGATCTTTAATTCTCCTGGCATGAGCATATGACTTGGTATGTAAACCAAAGAGTCACTTCATCCAACACAAAGGAAGAGTCTTTTCCAGCACATAATTCCTGGCCAATGAATCTGTTCTCTCCTGAAGAAATATCATGTGGCTCAGGAGTAAATAGGAGATCACTATTTCGATAAGCTTCTCCTGAGACGAGTCTGCAGGCATTTTCAAGCTCTGATGGAGGGGTACTCATTGAGTCCTCATCTGATTGAATAAACAAATGGCTTTAGAAACTTCATAAAATAATCCAGATCTGGTTTGTGAATTCTCCCAAGCTGTATCAGATGGTGATCAAGTGGGTAGCTGGCTAACTCCTCCATGTCCTCCTCATATGCAGAGCCCAGGGAAATCACAAATATGACATAGCCTTGGCACTTGGCCTTCAGAGCCACCTTCTTTAAGAATTCTTTTCTCTCATGATTGACTTATTTCACTAAGCATGATACCCTCTAGTTCCATCCATGTCGTTGCGAATGGGATTGGGAGGGAGACAAACCATAAGTGACTCTTAATCTCACAAAACAAACTGAGGGTTGCTGGGGGAAGGGGGTCGGGAAAGGGGGGTGGGGTAATGGACATTGGGGAGGGTATGTGCTATGGTTAGTGCTGTGAAGTGTGTAAACCTGGCGATTCACAGACATGTACCCCTGGGGATAAAAATATGTTTATAAA
>PISX010008131.1:0-84161 GCA_004024625.1 Mellivora capensis | reverse complement strand
TGCCCTCCATAATACCCACCACCTGGCTCCCCCAACCTCCCACCCCCCACCCCTTCAAAACCCTCAGGTTGTTTTTCTGAGTCCACAGTCTCTCATGGTTCGTCTCCCCCTCCAATTTCCCTCAACTCCCTTCTCTGCTCCCCATTCTTCCCCATTCCTCATTCTCCCCATGGCTTCCGTGTTATTAACAGTTTATCTTAAAGATGAGATTCCTTTTGCATTCAAAATTGCTAACCTAAAAAAAAGAAAGGCAGGCCACTCATCTTTTTGTCTCCCTTTATTTTTTTCACATGACTACTTCAGTTTTATTTAAAATTTTTACTTCTCACTAATTTGAAATAATTGAACGTTCTCCTGAGTATCCAAGAGACTATTTCTCTTGAGATTCTGAGAGATGTGCTTAGTTTTAGGGTAGATTTACTTTTGGACCTTCCAAGTATCATTCAATTTCTAGAGCTGTTGTCCTAAAACAAAACAACCCTCTAATGTCCAAATGCTGTCCAGCTGTCCTACCTTGATTCCCTGAAAGACTGTGGCTGCCTCCTTTAATCTACTTCAAGTTGCCAAGTAGAACCAATAGTAAAATTAAGCAGTAAACCAGCTGATGAATTCCTCACTCCTGCTTTGGCTAATGTCCAACTCTAAATTAGAACACAAATAAACCCTCAGGTTTTATTTACAAAGAAACTTGTTTCAAATGCTGAGCCCACCCACCCCTGAAATGTAAGTTTGTCTTTCTGACTTGTCAGCCATAACCGCTGGAGAGGTCACTATGAGCCTGTAAACAAAAGCAACTCTTTCTTTTACCAGAATTTTGTTTTTCCTGGCTGTCTTCTTTCAACAAAGTAAGGTAATGATTACCAAACTCCACTTCTCTTACATCCCCCAATTACTTCCCTACTGTGGAGAGAGATTTAACAACATGGACTGCAAACTTATTTTCCTCTTTGATGAGTTTGTTTCAGTCCCCTGTGTTCAGGAAGGAGGAACAACCCATCTTCCCAAAGAGTAGATGAATAATTGCTTACAAATAAGAAGCATGCTCCTGGCCAGAGGAAGGGGCTTGCAACTCCCTCCTTGGTATCATGTCTGCTGCCAAACAGCAATTGGTAGGCTGCCCCGTGATTTTCCACGCTCCAGATTCAGAGGGAGGGATGTTCCTTGTTCAGATGAACCAGAGAAGAGAGAAAATAAAGGAGCAGCAGGTGTGGCCCAATTCCCTGCAGCCTGAACTTCTGACAAGAAAAGCCTCCTACACCTGCATGTAAGAACAAAGCTCAACCACAACAGGAATTTGGAATCTGAGGCCAAGTCACCAACAATGGTTTGGAACTGCCTTAAACCAAGTTGCAAAGAAAGTCAACACAAGCTAGGACCTGATGGGACGTTTGAGGCCTTGACATGTCCCTTCTTTGTCTTCTTCCTCCCCAGTTGCTGTTTAAGAGTAGAGATGGCAGGACCTGGACCCAGAGTTCTCAGGAAATTCAAGAAGAAATGTTTCTATGGAACAAAACTAAATTTACATATCTTCTGAAAAATGCCCTCACTTTTAGTAAAACCCTGTGTACTGGCGAGTGGAACAAATCCAGCTGTATTACTGCCATGAAGAAAAGGAGAGAGGATGTAAAAGAGCCAAAGGTGTCTATACTGCAAGCCTGACGGCCACATCAGATTTTCAACATAGGCTCCACACTACAGATATTGTGATTGAAGCTTGGAAATGTCACATCACTAGCTCAAGGTCAAATGACTAATAGAAGGCAGAGCCTGAATCTGAACCTAGTATGGCCAGACTTCAAACCCAGGGTTTGTCCTTTGTTCTAGTGGCTTCCAAATGCAAGCCCCTGGGTTTTTGCTAGCCCAGCCATTCTCAGGACCCACCTGGGTAGCACTGTCAAAATGCCTGGGCTACAGGCTCTAGGAAATCGAATCCAATAGGTCTGGAACAAGACCTGAAAAACTGTGTTTTTTAAGAAATCTCCTTGACATTTTTCTGCTGCCAGACTTGGGAACCATGGCAGAATGTAAGTCTCCTAAGCTTTTTCCCCCGGCAATTAATTAATTGATTTCATGGAAATCTTAGCTCATCTCCGAAATTGAAGTATAATGCACCTGTCACTCTTAGGCAATGTATCTGCTCTATGAACCATGGAAATTATTTTCAACATATTTAAAGTTCCAGCATTCCTTTAGAAAATGTCCTTGAGTTGGGACTTAAGGGTGCTTCCTCATGTTCAAAAAGTCCATTCTTAGGGCGAATTTATCACCCACCATTGTCTTGCTGCAAAAGTCCGTAGTTTCTGGCAGGGTTGCAAACTTTCCTTACCTCCTAGTGGTTCACCATGCCAGGACTACTGATGCTCAGGGCAAAATCCCCATCTCTCAGATATTTTTGATTTACTGCACCTTTGAGGCTTTACTTCTTTTAGATGTAGGCTATGTACATGTTTCAACCAATTTTCTAAAATACACTTCTTCTTAAGACAGCTGTTATTTTGGCTTCTTGCTAAGGACTCTGTTGAGCATCTCTTGGGACCTGAGGTGAAGCTTTTTATATCCTTATACTCTCCAGTTAAACGTTCTTCCCTCCCGCCCCCCCAGGTTGAGGTCTCCAAAGCTATTTCTTCTACTCCCTCACCCCTTTTCTGTTTAGGGATCCACAACTAGACTAAAGCAAAGTTCAGTGAATTGTGATCCAGGGTCAAATCTAGCCTGGCACCCGTTTTTGTAAATAATCTTTTATTGGAACACAACCAACCGCATTCATTTGCCTGCCTCTGGCTGCTCTCACACTACAGTAGCAAAAGCGAGTAGCTCCAAGTAGACAGAAACCATAAGCCTTCAAAGCCAGCAGTCTTTGCTATCTGGCCCTTTACAGAAAAAGGTTGCCAATCCCTGGACTAAAGGAACATTTCCAGTGAAAATATTTATAAATTTTCCTCTGACAGAGAAACATCACTTATACCTCCAGGGTCACCTCAAACCACATATGCTATGAGAATTTTGTCGTTTGCCTGTTTTTCTTTATTTCTAATCCATAACTGCAGGGTACAACATTCATGTTCTTTTTTCAATACCGTGTTTGGATTCCACTGGTTATTAAAGAGGCACTATTGGGACAACAACAGACAGTCTTGTCGATAAAAGCCACTCTTTAATACATAACGAATCACCTCGCTACTTGTGTGAGGGTAACTGGTATGGAGAAGACCATGGGGATCTCTATTAATTTGTCATAATTGTCTCCAGTTAACCTTTCCTCCATCTACTAAAATGAACCCCAGTTTCACTAATTTGTAACTTGTATTGCTGATAAGAAAAAGAAACAACTTTTCTTTTCAGTTTCTCCAAGCTGTCTCGATAACTGTCGACGGTACAAAGTATGTATCTAATATATTATATATTATATTAATTATAATATATTAACCCAGGAAAATACGTTTTTAGGGGGAAAACAGTCTCATTTCTTTCTATGAAAATAAAAAACAACGTGCCTTAAAAACCTCATCACTGTTTTCAAATCCCACAAAAGTCACTTTAAAAATCTTGGGGATTTGATAATTCACGACTGTAGAAGAGCAACTGTTTTTTAGCTGAAATCTGCCGCTTGTCTTTACACTCACAAGCCTGGCCAAGTTATTGAATTTTAAAGTACCAGCGCTCCCTCTTGTGGTGCATTGCAGTTACTATTCTTTTCTACCCTTCATTTAGAAGTTCAGCAGCAACCTGTTAAATTTTATGTAAGTCTCTTTACAAGAGACCACTCTATCTTACATTTCACCTGTGATTGATTCCTATGGAACAATAATCAATAATACATCTCACAGAATGAACTGCTAAAATTACACTGGGCTGTAATGAAATATGATTATCTCTGTTTGACACCCACCCTGAGTTCCCAAGAACAGAAATAAACCTATCACCCATTTTTGTCCAGAGACTACTTCATAGGAGAAAGAAACAAAATCTACAACTATCATGTTCTGGCATATCAGGTATTCTAAAGAATTTCTACGTACTCCACTTCCCAGTTGAGGATGTGGCTGTATACATAAGTGTAAATATTTTTATTAAAGGGCACATGAAGATTTCCATATATAGAACAACAAAAAGGCTTTATGAAAGTCAAATCTACATCCCAGTTTCTGGTTCTCTCTTTCCAAGGGGTGCTCTGGGTACCTGTTCTGGACTCTTGACTATGAATTCATTGGTTTTGGCTACACTGCAAGCTCCAAAGACCCCCTATGTTATATTTTGGCACTGGTGAGACCATCTACCCATAAAGTCTCCTCTGGACTTCCTGAGCTTTTTTTGTTGTTACTTTTTAAAATATGTACAAGTCCTACCACTTATCAGCATAACTGGAAACACTTGAGCAAGTTACTTTAATGCTCTCGGCTTTACATCCTCATCTATAAAATGGAGGTGTTAATACCGACAATCTCCTATAGCTGTCATGAAGATTAAACACAGGATGAAAGTTAAGGTATCTGTTTTACGGCTGGGCGCATAAGGAGATTCATAACTGTTACCATCAATATTACTGTTAGGTTTCTGAACATTTCAACACTGATTTCTTAATATTCCCCTTCTCTTTTTATCACTCTCCACTTTTCCGTATATTTTTGGTCTGTTCTATCAAATTTTTGTTTATGTTTCCTTACTGTGTGGCAATGAAAAAGCTAGATTTAAAAGCGGGGGTTTAGGCACCTGGACAGCTCAGTCGGTTAAGCGTCTGCCTTCGCCTCAGGTCATGATCCCACAGTCCTGGTACTGAGCCCCGCATCGGACTCCCTGCTCAGCAAGGAGTCTGCTTCTCCCTCTGTCCCTCACCCCGCTCAAGCTCTCTCTCTCTCTTTCTTAAATAAATAAATGAAATATTTAAAACAAAAGCAAGCAAACAAACAAATAAATAAAGTGTGGGTTCTTGGGGCACCTGGCTGGCTCAGTCTGTAGAGCATACAACTCTTGATCTTGGAGTCATGAGTTCAAGCCCCACGTTGGGGGTAGAAATTACTTAAAAAAAAAAAAGTGTAAGTCCTTGTTTCAGAACCCTGCATTTCAATAGATTTGCCAGCTATCTCTAACACATTAAGATTGCATCACAGGGCCAATACCTAGAAATGTGAATGTTGGAATATCTTGGTGCCACTCAGGTATGAATCTTTGGACACTCTTTTTATCAGAGAGCTCAAATAGGACTTTTGACAAGATGTTTTAAGAGTATGGAGCACAATATAATGAAGTACTTACTGTTTGTTCTTTTCAGTGGTCAGGAGATTGTTTTTGCATTAATCTGGAAGTTTCAAAGGCAAGTTGCTTTTGTGGGGAAAAAAAAAATCTCCCCACATCATGGATCTGTCTATATTAGAAGAAGAATAAACATTGAATATGGTACATTACTGGACAGAAGAGAGGCTCCAACTATTGAGGGTTATTTTTTCATCCACAGCTTCATCAAACATCAGGAGTGACTCTCTAGTCAGCTCCAGCTGAAAAGTACTTATTTTACAGATATTTATTTATTTATTTATTTGAGAGATACAGAGAGAGAGAGAGAGTACAAACAGGGGGGAGCAGCAGGCAAAGGGAGAGGGAGAAGCAGGCTCCCAGCTGAGCAGGGAGCCTGATGCGGGACTCGATCCCAGGACCCTGAGATCATGACCTGAGCCAAAGGCAGACACTTCACCGACTGAGTCACCCAGGAGTCCCCAGATAGTATTTAATAAGGCAGATTTTTACCTATGCCCTCCCTGGTATCTGCGACTGTTGTCTGTTACCAAGGAATTAAATATTGAGTTGCAAGGTATGATCACTATAGTAACACAGAAGGGCACTGGAACGTTGAAAATGCAGATGTTAAATTTAGATCAAAGTGAGTAAATGTCACATTATCAATCTTATTCCTGTAGGAGCTAATTTTCTTCAACAGATTTTCCTTATACATCACATGAAAGGCCCTTTTATCTCCTTTGTGCCAATTTTCAAAACCATTTAAATTAACACTTTTTTTTGGTTTTCAGAAATCACTGGTTTGAGTTTTTCAGACTCTAACTTAAAATAACCGTATCCCAATGCTATTTAGCTTTCCGTGGATGACAAACAATACAAATGCCTTATGCTTTCTGGATACACACTTTTAAATATCCTTTTTTTTTTCTCTTTTACATCAGAAATGCACCATCTGACCTGCATTGTGACTGTCTCCTATGAATCATTCAATGCATTTCATAGGGGTTAGTGCTTTTTGAGGTGTTAACTTCCCTACCCACAAACAAACATCTTTCAAACTACCCAGATGAGATCAAACAATTGATGGCATTTATATTTTTCTAGGTGTTAGAAAGAAGGATTCAATCCCACAAAATTAAATGACTTTGGGGGGGGAATGTGACCATGTGGATGCTTGACATCAAAGACAGAAATATCTTCAGTCTCTGTTCAGTGTTCCCAAACTCCAAGCTGCCTTTTTAATTTTTTTTTAAATTTTTTTCTCCATTCTCTTTCCCTCTTGACTCTCTGAATTATAATTAGGAACTTGGAGGGTAGATTCGACCTTCCCTTTGTGCTCTTTTTTGATAATATGCAAAGTCTAATGGAGGATTGTTCTGCTTCTTCACAAATGACTGATTCTGTTTCTTTGGTGTTCCTGACACAGATCTGTAGTGTTTTGGCAACTGTCTTATCAACAGTAAGCTCCTAAAGGACTGTGATCCACATATCGCAAAAATACATGTTAGTTACGTATCTTCCTTGTCTATCACCTACTGTTGTCTAAAAATAACGGATGTTCATGACCCAGCTTTATAACACTTTCAGGAGAAGGAGGCCTTCCTTGGATCATGTCTCTGGAAGAGTCAGGTGAAGGGCTGTATTACAGAAGACTGTATCTTGTTTCTAATCAGACACTCCCACCCCCCACCAATATAGCAAGCATCTCCCATTGGTCAGGACTGAGGACAGGTACGGTTTCCACTGTTTCCATGGTTCAACATGATCATCTTGATGCAGTCCATAATCAAATATATCCTCCCTTTCTTCTGCCAACAGTCCAAGAAGGAGGCACAGTTCATTACCAAAGAGAATCCTGCTAGTAACTGGTCCAGACACACAAACAGGCCAAAGGATGTTCGCAGGTGAAATATTTATTTTCCAATGAGCTGCCTGGGGGTCTTTACAGAGTTTTTCTTGAGTGGGAGCCTGGGAATTCCTTTCCTCTGCAATCTCCTTTCTTTCCCCACTTCTTCCCCAATGATGCCTAACCTCCTCCATGGAATGCTGGCTACATCTTGAAAGTAAAGAAGGCAGTAAGATTCCTTCAGGTCATGATGACCATTTTTCCTGGACAACTCAATCTCCATCAGTCTCCCTTGTAAGAAGAGGCTTAGGCATTTCAGAATCTTTGGATTGGAGCATTTAAGATAAAAATAGACCCTGGGATGCCTGGCTGGCTCAGTCAGTGGAACATGTGACTCTTGATCTCAGGGTTGTGGGTTTGAGTCCCACATTGGGTGTAGAGATTACTTAAAAATAAAATCTTAACGAGCACCTGGGTGGTTCGGCCAGTTAAGCATCTGCCGTTGATTCCTTGATCAGTGTGGAGCTTATTTCTCCCTCTCCCTCTCTCACCCTCTCTCAAATAAATAAAATCTTTAAAATAAATAAATTAAATCTTAAAAAGTAAAATAAAAATGCTTTTCCTTACATTAACTTTTCCAGCATCACATGTTTAATGTGCTTTGAGTTCCATTTGAGTCTCTATTACAAAAATCTCCTCATCAGAGATAAAGAGAAAGATTATATACATATTATAATATATATATATATATATATATATATATATATATATATATAGTGTGTGTGTGTGTGTATTCCCCAGTCAAAAAATCCAAACATAAATTAGTGCCTTCTTTGAACCAGGAATTGTAGGGAGTAACAGAAATGAAAAATTCATAGGCACAATCTTAGTGTCTGTGAATTTAGAAATTAACTAGGGGTGGGGTGAAGGTGGTAAATAAACATATAAAAAGTTAATGGTAGTGCAGTCCTGTAAGAACTTGCATCTAGAGATGAGTACACTGTGGTCTTTACATTGAGGAACATCCAGTCTGGTTAAGTGGGAGGAGACAAGCATAAGAACAGAAAAGAAGGCACCACATACCTTGGTTAATTTTCCCGGATTTAGTCTTCACAGAGCCCTTTCCAGAGGAAACCTGTGCCATTTTACACAGAGGTTCGCATTCCACACCTGGTGCTTAACTACAATGAAACAGACACGGCCACAGAATGCCAAGAGTAGAGATGCCAAGAGGAAGAGATGACACAGGTTTGAATAAAGTTCAAGATGCTGAGATCACTGTAGGGTGTCTTAGTTTGCTAGGGCTGCCATAACAAAGTACCACTGACAGAATGGCTTATACAACAGCAGGTTATTTCCTCCTAGTTCTGGAGGCTGGAACTCTAAGATCAAGGTGTTGGTGGAGTTGGTTCCTTCTAAAGGCTTTTCTCCTTGGCTTATAGATGGTTGTCTTCCTCTAGTGTCTTCCCCTGGTCCTCACTCCATGTGTGTCTGTCTTTTCACCTCCTCTTCTTATAAGGACCCACAAATGACCTCATTTTACCTTAATCATCTCTTTAAGGGTCATTTCTCTAATTACTATCACATTCTTAGGTACTGAGGGAGGGGGTAGGATTTCACAAAGATTCTCGCCTTGACCAAACTTTGGTCATGCTTTTCTGAGCTCCCTTTTTCACTAGGCCTGACCTTGGGTTCCCATGTAGACTACCTTGTAGACTATTTCTAGCAAGAATCCTGCTAAGTCAGTTTAACAAGAAACTCCCCATATTTGATATCTGATTACCCTCAATATCTGATTGGGTTCCTCATGATCCACCTTTCCCCAGATGATATCTAATCTCCCTTGCCTAACTTCAGCAAGAATTCTGTCAGGTTTTTTCGGTTTTTTTTTAGACAGAATCCTCTCTTACCTATAATATTTCTTCTTAGTAATTTTCTGTCCCCTGATCCCCAACCCTGGTTTGTGGCTACAAATTTCCATTTTTCTTTGTATTTGAATTTGAGCCCAATCTCTCTCTCCTACTATAACCCCCTCCCCACCCACATTTTCTGGGCCCCTATACCTATTTTGATAGTCCTCTGAGTCAACTCTTAGTGTTTCTTAACAAATGAATGATTTGAATGAATAATGAATGAATAATTTTCTCTTTAACAGACTCCAACATATGAATTTTGGAGAGGACAAAATTTAGCCCATAACATAGGGTCTCAAAACTCTGGGGAAAGTATAGTAAGGAAGTTCCAGCTATGAACTTCTCCTTCAGGAAGGGGGGTAGGGCAGAAAGATGAGGGAGAGAGAGAAAGGGAAAGAAGGAGAATAAGAGAAGGGAAGGAGAAAGAGAAAGAGAAGGTTTTTAGTTTTTTAGAGTTCCCTAGGACATCAGTTGGTGGGGACAACCTGAAGCTCTGCACTAGGGAGTAAGGAGGGGAGAATGGGACAAAATGATTGTCTTCCTGTGGGACCACATTTCTGTAGGGTTTAAGAAAAATAAGCTCAAGGGAAAAACAAAGAAATGCTATGACATTCTGCCATATGTATCTCATGGTAATTTAAATTCCCACTACTATTCCACCACCAAAGAAGCATTTTTATAATTACTACCAGTTATTGATTGCCTACTAATTTAGCCCAACAGAGAAGTTAAGGGCAAGAGCCCTTGAGCAAGACAACCTTGCATTTGAGTTCCAGCTCTACCACTTACCATGTGACCTTGAACAATTCAACTTCTTTGTGCTTCATTTTTTCATCTGGAAAATTTGAATAATGATTGTATCTTCCTCAGAGGGTTCTAGTGAGGGTTACATAAAGTAGTAAAGATTATTGTTATTTATTATTGATATATTTCAGGGACTTTATGGAGTAGGTATTTAATACATTTTATCTATTTTAATCTTCTACAAAAATCCTATGAGGTATATATATCATCAGCCCCGTAGCCTGCTGGTATCTCACTTACCCTGCCGTCACTGTGGACAATTTCCATGAGGAGATTCATGAAAGATGTGTTCCCTAAAATGGGTGGTAAAAGATGATTCAAGATTAGTTCCTTCCTCTCTTCGTTGGATGGTATATTCTATTGAGTAACTGCTCTTCTGGCACAGTTCCTATGACAACCTCTCTCTGGGATGTTTTTCTGCTCACCCATAGTACTTGTGGCTCTTCTTGTTACAAGAAAAAAAAAAAAAGAAGAAGAAGAAGAAGAAGAAGAAGAAGAAAGAAAAGAAAAAAAAATCCATCAAATAAAGCCCTACATAAAGGGCTTTGTTAATGGGAAATCTCAGAAAGGAGACATGATGCTACATCAACCAAGGCAGTAGATTGCTTTAACCTGTTTTTGTTTGTTATAAAGCCCACATGCACTCACTCTCTCCAGCACAATAATCGAGGACACATACAATTAGATCTCACAGTTACCAGTACAGAGGAAAGCAAAAGTAGTTTCACTTTGATGTTGGAGCTTTTAAAAGATCTTTTTCCTGATATTTCCTTTGTTTTTATTGTCTGTTGTAATTTGCTTTACAATACTGTGGTATACAAACATTAGGAACTCTGTGCGAGAAATTTAATTCTAATCTACCTACACCCTAGGGATCAATTAGCATATGATGTGGCCAAATAGAATTAACACCCTAATAACTGGCCAGGCAGCATTCAAAGGTATTTTTGTCAAAATCAACTTCAGGGGTGCCTGGGTGGTTCAGTTGGTTAAAGGTCTGCCTTTGGTTCAGGTCATGATTTCATGATGTCAGAGTTCTGAGCTCGAACCCAGTGTTGGGCTCCCCTTCAGGGGGGTCTGCTTCTCCCTCTTGCTCTCTCCTTATTCGTGCTCTCTCACTCAAATAAATACATAAAATCTTTAGATAAAAATCAACTTCAGAAGTTTTATTATTGAGTGTGTTAGAAAGAATTTCTGATTGGCAAAATTAGTGGAGTTTAAGTTATGTGATTGTTAGGATTTGGGCATCTCCATCTTTGCAGAAACAACATATATACAAGGATCTATCCAGGTCAGTAGTTCCTACCAGGGGGACAGTTCCTACCAGAGGAGCATATAGTGCTACACCTCTCCCATCAGTGGATGATCCTATCATCGGATCTGACCAAAAGGCCTGAACCTCCCTCCAGCAGAATATGCCTGTTTTCATCTTGGAGACAGCCTTTCATGAAGAGACTAGTCATTGCATCAAGGGTTGAGACTGATAATATTCCAAGCATATACAGGCTGCATGATTGTTTTGTGTCTGCTTGCCTGCAAATATTTGTTTGTTTAGAATAACATGGTCTGAAATGTGCTTTTGCTACAACAGCCAGGTAAAAAGTGGTATGTCGGAAACCCAGAGCTGACACACCATGTAACTACTGATAAAGTTCAAAATTACCTGACATTCGTGGAACAGAAAACTGGGTTAAGTTGAGTCAAATTCTCATACTCTATTCTGTAACACATACCTCATAAGAATCCTGTTTATCTGAATTTCTTCCTGCCACACTGTTATGGGTCTTCATTCATGGGCTCACTTATCTTATGCAAGTGTAGTCTACTGGTCAGAATATCCAGGCAATGTGGGAATGCGCTTGCTTTCATAACCATCATTCAGGTACTAAGTCATAAATCCTCATGCTAGCTCCCAGATTTTTTTTTTCCCCTTCTAAATAGACTTTATTTTTTGAACATTTTTAGGTTCACAGCAGAAGTGAATGGAAGGTACTCCCAATACTCCCATTACCCTCTCACATACACACACAGCCTCCCCCAGTATCAATATCCCCTGTTGGACTGGCCCATTCGTTACAACTGGGGAACCTACATTGACACATCATTATCACCTACAGTCCATAGTATACACCAGGGTTCACTCCTGGTGTCATACATTTATAATATTTTTAAAGTAGGCTCCCCACCTAACACAGACCCCAACTTCCGGCCTTGAACTCACAACCCCTAGTTTAAGACCTGGGCTGAGATCATGAGTCAGATTCCTAACTGGGTGGAATATATTTTATGGATTTTGACAAAGTATAACATGTATCCACCATTTCAGTATCATACAGAGTAGTCTCAATCACCTAAAAATCCTCTGTGTTCTGCCTCTTTATCCTCCCTTTCCCTTACTCCCCGGCAACCACTGATCTTTTTTTGTCTCGATAGTTTTGCCTTTTCCAAAATGTCTTATAGTAGGAATTACATAGTATGTAGCCTTCTCAGATTGACTTCTTTCACTTACTAGTATGCATTTAAGGTTCCTCCCTGTCTCTTCATAGCTTGATAACTCATTCCCTTTTACTGCTGAATAATATTCCATTGGAGGGATGGACCACAGTTTATTTATCCATTCACCTATGAATGGACATCTTGGTTGCTTCCAAGTTTGGGCAATTATGAAGAAAGCTGCTATAAACATTCATGTGCAGGTTTTTGTATAGACATAAATTTTCAACTCCTTTGGAGCACTACTATGGAGTGTTATTGCTGAATCATATGGTTTTATAAGAAACCACCAAACTCTTCCAAAGTGGCTGTACCATTTTGCATTCCCAACAGGAATGAGTGAGAGAGTTCCTGTTGCTCTTAAGTCTCACATTTGTTTGCTGTCAGTATTCTGGATTTTGGCCATTCTAACACATGTATAGTTGTAGCTCATTAGTATTTTAATTTACATTTCCCTAATGATACATGAAGTAGAGCATCTTTTCATATACTTGTTTGCTAACTGGATATCTTCTTTGGTGAGATGTCTTTCAGGTCTTTTTAAATCAGGTTGTTCATGTTCTTACTGCTGAGTTTCAAAAGTTTGTTGTATATTTTGGATAACAGCCGTTCTTCAGACATATCTTTTATAAAGATTTTCCTCTAGTCTATGGCTTGTCTTGACATTCTCTTGACCAGAGTCATTTTTAATGTAGCAAAAACATGCATATTTGTTTGTGCATTGGATTTACTCACTCTTTCACTCATTCAACATGTATTTAATAAGCACTTGCTAAGTATGAGGCACTGTGCCAGGGATGCAGAAGGCAGGGGTAACCAACACACAGGCTGGGGTTGCATTTGCCTCTAAGCCATAACTACTCACATTTTAAATCATATAACTTATATTCACCTTTTGTGATTTATCCTCTGAAATACTGTGGAGCCTGTCCTCTCCTCTTTATTCCCACAGACTACCCTGTTCTCCTTATCATGGTAGATATTCACAACTATTTTAATATTTAATATTTTATTTATATTTTTCAATGAGAAAAATTCCTTCCAATTCCTCCTCTATGTAGGTGACGATTATCCTTCTAAAATTTAAATAGAATCAGGTCATTTTTTTAATTAAAAAAGTATGTATAACCTACAGTTGGAATGGGCATCAGTTTCATTCAACACTGGAGTGTAAGAAACATCATTTCTCTTAACTTCTCTAGAATAGTCAAATTATGCTGAGCTCTTTTCTACTCAGTTGGTGAGAAAGTCAATTTCAGTCTTTTTATCAGGCTCATTCTTTCCGCCAAAAAGCTTTTGAAGTTTACAAGGATCTCACAGACTGAATTCAAGAATGGGCCCTCTGGTCTTAGTCTACAATGCTCATTACTGACCTTCCTCTTGACTGTATTTAGATGGTCCTACGAAAGTAGGTAATATCAAGTCTAGCTCTTTAAAGAAAGAGTTTTTGTCCAGAAATATAGAAGCCTCTGAAACAGGGGCACCTGGGCAGCTCAGTTGTTTAAGCATCTGCCTTGAGCTCAGGTCATGATCTCAAGGTCCTGGGATTGAGCTGCCCCCCAACTCCCACCCCTGTTCATGCTCTCTCTCTCAAATAAATAAATAAAATCTTAAAAACAAAACAAAAAAATTTTAAAGGCTCTGAAACAAGAAAAATACAAAAGTTAATCACCTTCTCTGGTGGGAGAAAATAAAAATACATAAAACTAGAGAAACAAAACACTAGCTAACATTTCACATTATCCTGCCTCACAGAGAGAGTCCAAACCTAGGTCCAAAGTGTGGCAATAAGAGACATATCCATAGTTCCCAAT
The DNA here is from genome assembly GCA_004024625.1 of Mellivora capensis. Classification (NCBI taxonomy): domain Eukaryota; kingdom Metazoa; phylum Chordata; class Mammalia; order Carnivora; family Mustelidae; genus Mellivora; species Mellivora capensis. Next base: position 70,059 of record PISX010008131.1, on the reverse strand, counting down.
TTCACCTTCGCCCCAAAGCGTGCTGGGGCAGGTTCACATCAGCTTACAAGAGCCAACTGTTAAATTTTCAGGAATGTTGTGAGCCAGTTGCATAACACAGCTATTATTTAAAATTATATTATATAAATCTCATTTCCTCTCCCCTCCCACCTCCCTAAAGAGTCCTCCCGTCCCCATATGAGCTCCCAAAACACTTTTTTAAAAAATTTTTTAAATATTTTGTTCATTTATTTGACAGAGAGAGACACAGCGAGAGAGGGAACACAGCAGGGGGAAGTGGGAGAGGAAGAAGCAGGCTTCCTAGCAGGCAGGGAGCCCAATGAGGGGCTCGATCCCAGGACCCTGGGATCATGTCCTGAGCCGAAGGCAGATACCCAATGACTGAGCCACCCAGACATCCCCAAAACACTTTAAAAGTACTTGTATTACAAGGAATCTGACATTGTTCTTAATTGTTGTTTTCAGTAAAATATCCCCAAGACTATGAGCTTGTCAATAAGATTTTTTTTAAGATTTTATTTATTTATTTGACAAAGACACAGGCAGAGAGGGAACACAAGCAGGAGGAGTTAGAGAGGGAGAAGTAGGCTTCCCGGGGGCCCCATGTGGGGCTCTATTCCAGGACCCTGGGATCATGACCTGAGCAGAAGGCAGATGCTTAATGACTGAGCCACCCAGGCACCCCAATAAGATTTTTTATTTGTATTTGTCTCCCTTGCTCCCAGTAGAGGGCCTGGCACATGATAGGAAGTCAATAACTGTTGGGTGAGTGAGGGAGGGAATGGCTCAGAGGTTAAACCTATTGCCTTCCTGATTGTGTTGGGATCTGCTCTCTATCCAGCAGCACTCAGTTTCCTAGATCAAGCCCTGCATGTACATGAGCTTGACTCCTTCCATTCTTTAATCAGTCACTACAGGAAAAGATTGGTTTCCCTCCACAAGAGATGTGACTTTCATTCTCCAAGGCTTTTACTCTGGGGGAGGGTTAAAGTTCGGAGGAAACACAAGTAGTAAAGAAACAAAGAACCTTTAACAGTTTTTCTGAGGTACAGAAAGCTGATTAGAAATACCTCATCCCTAGCTAAGGCCCTGTGGTCCATGAGCCTGAAGGAGAAAGTCCATCTGGCTGTTCGGTAAACCAATGCAGGGCTCTCTTCAGCCCAATCGACATTTTGGAGGCAGGAAGTGGATGTGGTAAAAATTACAGGCATGGCTGATGTGGTAACATTTTTGGATGGGTTGACAGATGGACAAATGGGTCAGGAGGATTGCTCATTGCAGAGCTACACCTGGGAAATATTCCTTTCATCCTTTAGAAAGAGTGTGACGAACGTTTTGGAAAGTTCATGACAGAAATGTGTCAAAGACCAAAAAAACAAAGATTGAAAATGATCCCTTTTGATTTTAGACTATGCAACCCCAAGTACAGAACTGCTTGACCTAATTTCTGATTCCACAAACAGCTTTGGGGAAATTGTCATTGCTTTGCCCTAGTCTTCCCAGAACAAGAACCAAACGTCCCTGAGGATACCAAATGATACCACCCCCCCACCACCAAGCTGGCACTGGCAAAGACGTAGGCTATTTGCAGAGAGTGCGCCGCCTCTGCTGTGAGTGGGCAGTAAACTACCAGGGAGATTCATGCTGCCTGCCTGGAGACTGGGTTGCTAGGTGCCTCTGAAGTAGTGAGATCGAGAGGTGTACATTATTTCCCCCACACTTCTTATTTTACACTGTGACGGTTGTAGCCTGGAAACAGAAGCAAAGAATAGCCTCTATAGTGTTAGGAATAATGGCCAGCCAAGTGCCCTCCGGGCAGAAGGAACAGGGCTGAGGCTTTTATCAGGAGTAGAAGAAATAACGTAATGAGATTTGGTTTCATCGTAATTGCTTAAGTAGCCTGGGTGAGAACTAATTGTGAGTTCATCTGGCTCCAAAGAAACCCCACCTCTTCCCTTCTCCAGAATGGTACTAAAATATCAGCATTGCATCACCAGAAATCACTCCCATTGGTGGCCTTTCTTGAGAAGACCAGCATCCTCTGTCTCTCTGAAAGCCACTGGAATCTGTAGAGACCTAGGAATTTATATCTTTCCAAGACAAATAAAATATTCTTGGCACTCACTTGTCACTTGAAAACTCAGAGTCCTTGTCCATTATTATATCATAGAGAAGTGTTGTTTTAAAAATGTGGGAGTGATGAAATGCAGAGAAGGAAATGAAGGGACAAGTTATAGGCTCTACATCACTACTCAGCCCTGTCATTCTTGGGCTCGGGAAGTCCTGGGTTTCAAAACCAGGCTGTTCGCTGATAATATCTTGACATTCCTGGGCTCTCTCATAAGACTCCTGTGGCCCTAAAGAGACAAGTACTTTTGCTCAAGAAAGTTAGTCACCTAATTCTCTACAGAGCAGAGCTAGCATTGGAAGACATCAACTTGAATTACATGTTAGTAATCTATATTAGTAGTCTGAATTACAAAGCTAGATGAAAGCTAAGTAATGCTACTAGAATATGCTTATTTGGATTCTGTGTGGAATCTGAGAATGAGGTGAGTTGATATACAGTAGTAGAAAGAATATGGATTCAAATCCTGGGTTCAAATCCAGACTTTGATGCTTATGAACTGCAGGCAAGTTACTTACTTTCTCTGAGGGTCAGATCCACTGAGAAATGAGATAAGAATATCAGTTCCCTTGCAGGATTTATGCAGGATGAGAAATAATATGAAAAGTACCTCTATGGCACTTGGAACAGAGGATGTACAACATAAATGGTAGCACGTCACAGTGTGTCTCATGATAAAAAAGCCTAATCTGAGTGGATGCCCGTGTACGACACTGTGGAGGTTACAAAGACATATCAAGTATGACTCTTGTCTTCTGAATTAATAACTATTAACAATTTAGTTAGATGGGGAGGGAACTGAGGGCAGAGGGGGGAGTATGGACCGTCTGAAGCAAGCAGCAACCAAACAATACAGAATTAGAGTCTTAACTGCACAGTACAAATTTGAGGCAGAGTAAGAGTTTATGAAAAAGGGAGAATAATGTGGGTGGGGCAATAGCTTTAAAGACTGAACAGAAAAACAAACACAAGCATGATCTGCCAACCACTAAGATTTACACAGAAATCAAACTGTAGATTTAACAAAAGCAAAAGACCAACTCACTGAGAAGAGGTTCGTTTTAGCACCCGAAGGACATGCTAGCAAAACCAGCCAGCTCTGGTTGCTAATGCCCCAAGGTCACTGTCTTGAAGAAGACTGGAGTACTTTGAAAGTTCTAAGCATGGACCTTGACTGGCCTCACCTATGGTGGATAGGAGATGTGTGACCATCTTTATTTTTCAAGGAAAGTCAGCTTACAGTTAGAAAATGAGGAGCAGAAATAAATCATCGAACTCCATAAAAGACCCAAACCAAAGTAAAGTGTAAAACATGACTTTATTAGTTAAATGGCTTACTCTGCTAATCTCCCTTGTCATATATTCTTTTAAATATATGTTGGGCTTATGCCCAACTCCAAAACATGGATAAACAATAAATAGTACTTTATTTTTTGAAAACCATGGTAATCTGAATCAGCACCCCCCCACAAAAATCTAACCACCAAATACTGATCCACCCCCCCCTCAAAATATTGATCCACCCCCTCCCCCGCCCCGTCAGTGGGACAAGGAAAGAAAACAGAATAGTGCTAATTAGGTTATACCCATGCTTTATATTTTATATGGATTTGCCTAAATAACGTATGAACTTGAATATAAATGATGCTTTCTCCAAAAATTATTCCAAAGAAATAAAAGAAATTGCCTTGTATGAGTCTTTACAAAGTCTTTCCTGTTCAATTAATTCAAAAAGCTAATTGCAGTCTACGGCCATACCACCCTGAACGCGCCCGATCTCGTCAAAAAGCTAATTGCATATTTTGAATAGATGGTATAGTTTTTCCCAAACTTTTCTTAGAGATAAAAGTCTACCTAATATTTCACCCCGTACAAAGTCTCTCTTGTTATGGAAGACCTATTCAATTATCCTGATTCAGTCTCAATCAGTGGAAGCTTAAAATGCTTGTAGAAGTCAGCTAATGGAGTTGATTTAAAAAAAAAAAAAAAAAAGGAAGCAAAAATATTTTCCAAATTTGAAATTATTCCTGGAGGTATGAATTCTAGGTAATCCTTTCCCCCAAATTCACATGTTGAAATCCCAACCCTCCAAGTGATGATGTTTGGAGGTGGGGCATTTTGGGGGTGATTAGGTCATGAGAGTAAAGCCTTTCGTCAGCGGGTTTAGTGTTCTCACCAAACACCAAATCTGCCAGCACCTTGATATTGGGCTTTCCAACCTCCAGAACCTCAAGAAATAAATGTTGGTTGTTTAAGCCAGTCTATAGCACTTTTGTTATAGCAGCTTGAATGGACAAAGATAACCCACATATGAAATAAACTAGCTGTGGAGTAGACATGATAACTGAACATATACATTTGTTTATACTTTTCGGAAACCCCACTAAAGCATGGTAAATGTTTTTCAAAACATCAAACCATAAAGACAAAGAATGAGGAAAGACAGGACATCAAAAATTAATGAAAGGTAACCGAGGTACCAGATCTGAGAGTGCTGGGTCCCAAGATGGAGGTAGGAAAGCGAAGAAGCATTGGGGCACCTGGCTGGCTCAGTCAGAAGAGCATGGGACTCTCGATCTTGGGTTTATGAGTTTGAGCCCCAAAGGGGGGTGTAGAGATTACTTAAATACATAAAACTTTTTTTAAAAAAAAGCTGACAAGCACTGATTACAAACAAGTTTTGGAAACTGATGGCACTGGACAGTTCTGGAAGTAGGACTGAAGGTAGAATAAATAAATAAGACACAGAGCCTCAAAGCCCCTACTTGGGGGTGCCTGGATGGCCAGTTGGTTAAGTGTCTGATTCTTCGTTTTAGCTCAGGTCACGATTTCAAGGTTGTGAGATGGAGCCTTGCATCAGGCTTGGTGCTCTGCGTGGAGTCTGAGATACTCTCACTCTCTCTCTCCTTCTGCCCCTCCCCGACGCTGCTCATGCTCTCTCTCTCTCAAATAAACAAATAAATATTTTATTTTTTGAATCCCCTATTTACCCAAAACAAATACAAAGCCTAGAAGTTTATTTTCTAACAAAACTAAACCAGAGACTCCTGGGAGACTTGGAGGAGGGGTGCTGCAATACTAAATAGAAAATTAAGAACAGGTGGATGCTGGCATATTGGGAATGAAACTTCATCCCTGCCCCTAGTCCTCTATCCCTGCCTGCTTTGCTCTCAGAATGGCAGCAGTCAAAGCTGAACCTTCCAGGAAAAAGTTCAAAGCTCTTTCCCCAATGAATCTAACCCAAGTCACTAAGGAAAAAAATGAAAGAGAAACCATAGGCCTGTATAGTCCAATATGGTAGCCACTAGCCACTTGTAATGATTTACATTAAAACTTTGATTAATTAGGGACGCTTGGGTGGCTCAGTTGGTTAAGCAGCTACCTTCGGCTCAGGTCATGATCCCAGCATCCTGGGATGGTGTCCCACATTGGGCTCCTTGCTTGGCAGGGAGCCTGCTTCTCCCTCCGCCTCTGCCTGCCACTCTGTCTGCCTGTGCTTGCTCTCTCTCTCTCTCTCTCTGACAAATAAATAAAATCTTTTAAAAAAAAACTTTGATTAATTAAATTAAGTAAAATTTAAGCATTAGTTCCTCCATTGCACTAGCCGCATCTCATGTGATGGTGGTTAGTGGTTAGGATATGGAACACTGTACCGGCAGAACACGTCTATCACTAAATAAAATTATATTAGATAGCACTCTTCTAGATAGATCTCCCTACAGCAAAGCCAACAATCTCCACTACATTCTAAGTGTGCCACACTCTTAAATATATGCAAACACAAAAGATCACTAGATACCTAAGACATCTTTAATACAAAGAAGAGTCCCAGCATAAGCAAATTGGAAGAACAAGATGATACAGAGAGAAGAGAACATTTTATTACTAATATCTTCCTGGAGGGAAGAAAAGATACTGTTTCAATGAAACAAGTATAGCCTGTTTAAAAAAATCAGTAAATACATATAAGATACTAGAAATTATAAAAATACAATGGCATAACTGAAAAACTCAATAAAAATATTAGAAGATAAAACTGGAGAAATCTCTAAGAAAGCAGAGCCAAAAAAGATGAAAAATGGAAAAGGGGAGGAAAAAATGAGAAAATTAGAGGACAAGTTCACAAGTTCAACATTCAGATGAAAGGAGTTCCCAAGAAACAGGACAGAGAAAATGAGGGGAGAAAGTTACTTATGAAACATTTCAAGTGTATTTCCCAGAACAGAGTGACCTAAGTATCCAGACTAAAAGAGAACCCCGAGTACCCAGGCAGTGGCTGAGAATAAACCACACCAAAGTCATGTCATTGTGAAATCTTAAAACACTGGGACAAAAGCAAGCTTCTGGGTGGGGGTTGGGGGGCAGATGTTTACCTAAAAAGATGGAGAATGTGAACAGCTTTGGATTTTTCAACAGCACACTGGAAGTAGAAGAGCAACACCTTAAAAATTCTGGGGGAAAATATTTCTCAAAATAGATGTCTCTATTCAGCCAAACTATCAATTAAGTGTGAAGGAGAATAAGGACCTTTTCAGATATTCAGGGTATCAAAAATTTTACATCACCTGTACCCTCTCTCAGACAGTCACTTAAAGGTTATGTTTCACAGTGGGTAAAGCAGGTATGGCCAGGTGGCTCAGTCGGTCAAGTGTCTGCCTTGGCTCAGGTCATGATCCCAGGGTCTAAGATCAAGTCCTGCATCAGACAACTTGTGCAGTGGGGAGCCCACTTCTCCCTCTGCCTGCTGCTCTCCCCCCGCCCCGACTAAATAAATAAATAAATAAATCATCTTTTTTAAAAAAGGCGATGCTTCACAGTGGGTAAACCCAAAACAAGGAAGACACAAAACACTGGAGACAGGAATTCTATAGGAGAGAGAGGTAGATCTACCTCTCTCTCCTATAGAATAGAAACCATAGAAAGGGAGCCTGGGCCACTCAGTCAGTTAAGCAGCTGCCTTTGGCTCAGGTCCCGGGATCAAGTCCCGAGTACCACATAGGGCTCCCTGCTCAGTGGGGAGTCGGTTTGTCCCCTCCTCCTCTGCTCTCTCTGCCAAATAAATAAAATCTTTAAAAAAAAATGATAGAACCCTGGTCAAGATAAATTTTGGGGTCCGAGGTGTGGGGATGCCCTGACAATAGCCTTTCTAGATTAGGGCAGGTTAGGGTGCTTCAGGGATATGCAATGCCAGAATACCTCATGTGTCTGAACATACCAAGAGATTTAAGCAACTGGCAGATAGTTTTTCTTAACATTTTATTTATTTATTTTAGAGAGAGAGAAAGGGAGACAGAGTGAGATCAAGCATAAGCGGGAGTGGGGAGGAAGGGTTGGGGGTCAAGACATGGGGAAAGGGAAAGAGAAAATCCCAAGCAGACTCCATACTGGGGGCTGGGGACAAAGCCCCATGCAGGGCTTGATCCTATAACACTGAGATCATGACCTAAGCCAAAATGAAGAGTTGGATGCTTAACGGACTGAGCCACCCAGGGCCCCAAAGCAACTGGCTGATAGTTTCAATTAGAAATACATAGAGAACTAGGGAGCCTGGGTGGCTCAGTAAGTTAAAGCCTCTGCTTTTGGCTCAGGTCATGATCCCAGGGTCCTGGGATCGAGCCCCACATCGGGCTCTCTGCTCCTTGGAGAGTCTGCTTCCTCCTCTCTCTTCCTGCCTGCCTCTCTTGCCTACTTGTAATCTCTGTCTGTCAAAATAAATAAATAAATAGAAAGAAAGAAAGAAATACATAGAGAACTAATTTTTTAAAAATTTGAGGACAATTATTTGATTCAGGGAAAACACAGTTGTGAGGGGTAGGAATAATCATACTTGTATAAAGCATTGCATTCTACAAAGCATAGCTGTGAATGGCATTTATCATCATCATATCATCATAATGCAATAATTTTGCTCTAACCTAAATTAGGAAATAAATATAGTAGACAGATGGAGAGCAAAAAAAAAAAAAAAAAAAAAAAAAAAAAAAAAAAAAAAAAAAAAAAAAAAAAAAAAAAAAAAAAAAAAAAAAAAAAAAAAAAAAAAAAAAAAAAAAAAAAAAAAAAAAAAAAAAAAAAAAAAAAAAAAAAAAAAAAAAAAAGGCATGTGATAGAGTAGGGTATAGATATGAGGACTAAAGAAAAATCACCATTTTCCAAAATGGGATATACTAATAGATAATGACTGAAATAAAAACAAAGTCAAGAATAAAAATACTGACAAACAGGAAGGTCAGGCATATACCAAAGAAAAGATATAAAATAAGATAAGGTAAAATAACTGAAAGTGTTTGCTTCTGGGTAAAAGGAAATAGATGAGAAAGGCCAAGGGTTGTTTTTTGTTCTCCGTGATGGTGGTTTGTATTACCCTGTTGACTTATTTTATTATTTAAACTTTGTGCACCTGTAACTTTGATTTTTAAAAAATTTAGGGAGAAAAGCTACATGGGAAAAAAATCCAAACCTGTTGTCCAAAATATTGCATGAATAACTATTTGTATCTTGGTGAAAATCTCGAATGAGAGCATCAGACTCAAATTCCCTTCATGGCTAAGGTTACCATTTTTCATTCTAAGCTTCCCACAGGTTTCAGTTCTACGCCATAATTTCTGCCTTCAAATTCTTCCATTCAATTTCCCTATGCTTCTCCCCATGTTTGTCTAGAGATATAAACCTGGGACTTCTAGATAGTCCTACATACTTAATCTGCACCTCTAATTATAACAAAATCCATGGGAACCAGAAGTATGTCTTGTGCTTCTTTGAAAACCTAGCACCTGATTCCATTCTTACAACAGTATGTACACATTTAAATATTTCCTGGTGATAATTTATTGAACATAGATGATTTGATACAGTCACTTTCCACATGTCATCCAATTTAATGCTAAAACAACTCTGCAAAGTGAGTTTAATAATTGCTATCTTACAGATGAAGTGGAGGGAAAATAAAGGGCAGTGAAAATTTCACCTTAACTCTGGGTGTAAGATGATAGCACATTTCTTTATTTTGGTTAAATGCAATCGAGCTGTTTAAAGATGCAATCAGCTGGGGGAAATTCCATTTCAGTCATTTCTGGACTGACCTCCTCCATTCACATCTCCAGGTGATGCAAAGGTTGGGAATGGGGATGTCTTCCACACTCCACAATTTTGAAAGAAAGGCATATGGTCTCCATTGGACCCTCCTGATATGCTCATTGTTTGGGTCACATGATCTGTCCCTGAGGGAAGCCATATTCACAACTTGAACGAGGGTCTCTGTCATCTCAATTCCTGAAGCCATGTCTCCTAGAGTCTCTCCTCCCTAGCATCCTATAGCAATCAACCCAGCTGGGAGTTGACAAGCAGGACCTGTGCTACTTTTTTGGGAAACCACCTAAACCTCCTTCCTCCTGCGGGACTCAAGGAATTGCTTGCTTATATCCGGTTCTATTTCCATCCCCAATACCTCTCAGCCCTGCTGAAGCTCTTATCTTTCTTCTCCTCCAGAGAAGAAAATGGGTCCCTAAAATGGATCTAGTCTTTTAAAACAAAACAAAACAAAATAAAATAAAAAAAGGAATGAAGCTGTCCTCTGGCAACATCTGCTTTCCACTCAGCAATCCAAAGCCCCTGGGGCAAAGGAACACAATGGTTTGGCTACTTCCTTGGAATGAGAAAAGGAAAAATACCTTTAGCAATGAAAACAAAGATTTTTTTTTAAATTATAGGCCAATAAAATTAAAATCCTATCTCTACATATAAATACACATACACAATAGATATTTATAGAATTGTATTCATAATATACACAGTTGAATGAATGCCTGAGTGAAAAGATTTTCATTGTAAAAGCAGTAACTTTTATTACAATGACCTGTCTTATTCTCCAGTCTTCTACTATTGCCTTTGAATCACATTCCAAACCCAGGGAAAAAACATGTTTATAAAACTGCAAAGGTCAAGGCCAGTAATGGAAATTGATTTTACATGCTCAGTGGAGTGTTTTTAAAACCATGGAACAGTCTAAGGGAAAAGACATATATTTAATTACTCGACAGTCTTTTGTAGTCCATTAAAAAGGCTCCACAATTGTCTACCTCTTCTGAACCAACTTAACATAAATCCCTCCCCTTAAAGAAGCACTTCTTAGAAATTGCACAAAATGCACCCTTCTGAAGAAGGGAGAAACTCCAGAGGATGAACTCAAACTGAGAATAATGATTCTACATGAAGACAAGCTGCTTCCTTTAAATGTTTTTAATGAGGCTGAAATTTTCACTCCAAGTTCCTGCCCAATACCTGAATAGCTGATGCCTTTGAACTTGTATTTTTTTTTCCCTTCACTGTCTGTTTGATAAGATGATGGGGAAGAAATCAATAGTCTCTGTTTCAGGAGCAATTATGATACATTTTTGCCTTCATTCTTTTTGAATTTCAGTCTATCACTGAAAGTCTTTTTCCCACATTCCAAAGCAAATTCATGGTAATTTGAAATATGAGATTACTGTAATTAACAACTGACTGCTTTTTAAAATTCTTACCATTCTAGTTGGAAATAAGAAGAAAATGGTACATAAATTAGATTCAATGAGCTGCATATGTGGTTGACTACTTGCTTATGCACGCAAGTACACTTACCTTGATAAGTCAATACTCAAGTCTTCTGGGACGACTGTTCGCCACCTAGGAACGTCAGACTGCAAGTTCTCCTAAAGATCATTGTGTTCACTAGATCACTAATTGAATTAATTCCATTTAATTAAAGTTCTTGAATAAGCACATAGTCAAGCAGTATTGTCTGGAATTTTAGTCTTTCTAGACTATTATATAATTATATAGTTATATATATTATATATTATACATATATTATATATATATATAATATATATATATTTTTTTTTATTAGTTTTGTCCTTCGAGTTCCTATTCACTGCTCGATCTACTAGATACTAGATATGGACTGTCAACCCTACCACCATGTTGAAATAATTCTTCTTTTTGTTACTGAAGACTTCCTAATTGCCCAATATAACATATTTATTTATATGTTTTTATATTTTTATTTATTTATTTATAAATAAATATAACACATTTATTTATATGCCCAATATAACATATTTATTTATATGATTTATATATTATTTATATATAAATCAAGAACTTTAATTAAATGGAATTTAATTATATATAATTATATAATTATATATAATAATAGACTATAAATAATTACTTAATTTTACAGTATCTATTTTGGGACAGCAATGGGGAAACCAGGATAAATGGCTTGTGCTACCACAGCTAGCTTGAAACAAATTATATTTCAGACGCACTTATAGTGCTCTCTCCCCATACTAACATGTCTTCACAATGTTATTATTGTTATGTCCAGGTAGGTTCTCATGTAAGGCTTCTTTCACCTTCTTGCCTTTTTTTTTTTTTTTTAAGATTTTATTTATTTATTTGACAGAGAGAGACAGCAAAAAAGGGAATATCAGCAGGGGGAGTGGGAGAGGGAGAAGCAGACACCCCGCTGAGCAGGGAGCCCAACGCTCAATTCCGGGACCCTGGGATCATGACCTGAGCCAAAGGCAGATGCTTAATGACTGAGCCACCCAGGTGCCCCTCACCTTCTTATCTTAATTGAAATTTAGCTTTCACTTGATTCCTTCCCTTGCAGTCAATTCCAGCGAGGGCTGCTTCCTTCCACTAGTGTTAAACCTGCAAGAGAGTTGCTGTTTTCTTCTTCCAGACTATGGTTTTCAGCTTCAAGGAAAACAAACAAACAAAACAACAACAAAACAGCCTCAACAATTTCTATTATTCTTTTGAAATTTATGTTATTTACTTGTATTAGAGAGAGTCATCTTTGTCAGTTATCCATGACCTTCCATAAGGTTTTGAATTATTAGGTCAGTTTTCTTCTCCATCTATGATAGGCTAACAAATGGAATGGCAAAACATATCCATGCCCTCATCCCTGGAACCTGCAAATGCTACCTTACTTGGAAAAGGAGTCGATGTGATTAAATTAAGAGTCTTGAGATGAGACTGTCTTGTATTATCTGTATGGGCTCTAAATGCTGTCACATGTTTCTTAGCAAGAGAGAGGCAGAGGGAAACTTGACATACACACAAAAAAGGCAGTGTGAAGATTAAACAGAGAGAATTGAAGATGCTGGCCTTGAAGACTAGGAGTGATGCTGCCACAAGCCAAGAATGACAGTAGCCATCAGAAGTTGGAAGAGAGGGACACCTGGGTGGCTCAGTCGGTTAAACATCTGACTTCAGCTCAAGTCACGATCTTGGGGTCATGGGATCGAGCCCCACATCAGGCTCTGTGCTCAGTGGGGAGTGTTCTTGTCCCTCTGCCCCTCCCCCTGCTCATGCTCTCTCTCTCTCTCAAATAAATAAAATCAAAAGCAGCAGCAGCTAGAAGAGAAAAGGATCCTAAGGTCCCAATGTCCCTTAGAACCTTCAGAGGGAGGACAGCCCTGCCAACATCAACAGCCCAGTGGTACTGATTTTGGACTTCTGGCCTCCAGAACTGAAAAAGAATAAATTGTTATTGTTTTAAACCAGCAAGTGTGTGGCATTTTGTAATAGAAACATAGGATATTAACATATTATCCTATGTTTTACTTTCATTCTCTAAAACTTTACCACTTACATCATGCCATGAAGTCATATAGAAAACCAATAGAGAAGGAACCATAAAAGCCCATGAATAGTCTCAAGAACAAGGGAGTGATCAATAACTTTAATTATTATCAAAAGTGTAAAAACTTTAGAGTGTCTGTTATATTGGGCAATTAGGAAGTCTTCAGTAACAAAAAGAAGAATTATTTCAACATGGTGGTAGGGTTGACAGTCCATATCTAGTATCTAGTAGATCGAGCAGTGAATAGGAACTCGAAGGACAAAACTAATAAGGATAGATCCAATTTTCAAACAGTGTGTTTGCATATAGAAACAGATATATAATATGTTTATCTGGAGGAGAATATAAACCCAAACTCAATTATTCTTAAGGGGGAGACTTGAGGATATTCATAAGAAAACAACCAATAAAGGCAAAAGACAGAACACACAAGACAGAAGAAACTTGATAAAATGAGGTCTCTGAAGAGTTGGGAAGGCTAAGAACAGGCTATGTTAAAAGATCAGGCATGAAAAGATGTAAGGACACTGCTTCCTCTGAGATGGGAATGAAACAATAAAAATGGGTATAGAGGCAACTTATTTTGCATTAGCATATGGCAGATTACCATTTTCTATCTGTATGTTCTTTAATAATGTGACCATGTCATTCTCCCATCCAAAGACGGTCATTCTCCTACCCTTGAAACTAGGCTGTTTTTAATGACTTGCTGGACCAATAGAATGCAATAGAACTGACATTCCAGGACCTCCAAGGCCTTGTTACACATTTTGGAACACTGGATCTTGGGACACTCCTTTTCAGACCTAGCCACCATGTTGTGAGCAGCCATATAGAGCCACTGGATAGGCCGGCCCCACAATGGTGCTCTGGTCAACAGCCCCAGGCCAGCTCTTAGCTTACAACCAACAACAGTTGCCAGCCTTGTGGAAGAGATATTTTGGGCAACCAGCCAAGTCATATCTTCAACTATCTATGGGCCGAGCTGAGTGTCTTTGTTCATGCTGCAATCATATGAGACACCCAAGATGAGAATTTCCCAGCTGTGCCCACCAACTCACATAACCTTAAGGGAAAAATAATTCTTTTAAGCCACTAAATCTTGGAGAGTTTTGTTACCCAGTCAAGGCTAATCAGAACACAGAAGAAGGGGGAATTAAAAGAAAGTTTAAGCTTTATTTTCTCTTAGTTAAGTAGAATGCTAAATGATTTGAAATAGCTAATATGAAGAATGAAACAGATAATTGATCAAGGTCATGTAGAAAAATTATTACACACTGTCAAGGGCCCAATTCATGTCATAGACCTAAATCTGTGATGGCATCAATCCCCTTTATGTTTTTTCTCTAGTAGAATGCAAAAGAGCCATAAGTTTGAGGTTCAGCAGTGCGGATAAATAGAAAAGGGAGCACGGGATGATGCTGAAAAAGTGGTTAAGCAGTAAATATGTGCCTAGGCATGGGCACTAATGCCTAGGCATGTGCCTAGGCATGGCCGACTGATACTTTAGACACACAGTCCAGGGTCCACAGAAATGTTTTAATTTCTTTTTTGAATCAGAAAAAAACTTTCAGGACGCCTGGGTGGCTCAGTTGGTTGGACGTCTGCCTTCGGCTCAGGTCATGATCCCAGAGTCCTGGGATGGAGCCCCAAATTGGGCTCCATCCCATTGGGCTCCCTGCTCAGTAGAGCACCTGTTTCTCCCCCTCTCTCTCCCTGTGCTGCTCCCCCTGCTTGTGTGCATGGGTGCTCTCTCTCTCTCTCTGTCAAATAAATAAAATCTTAAAAAAGAAAAGAAAAGGAAAGAAAAACTTTCAGGCCAAAGAAAATGCTATATTTACTTTTTATAGGTGCAATTGTAAAACATACCATTCTTTTTCATTTTTCAATGGAGAAAGGGGCCTATGAAAGCAAAAATGCCCAGGTACCATGAAAGTCATTGTGTGGTCCTGCCTAGGAGAGGCAGATAATATGAGAAAAAAAGGAGGAGTTAAGGGTCAGAGGTCTTGAGGAAACTATTATGAATTTGTAGTCAAATTAGGATAGTAAGAAACATAAAAGGATAAGGGATTGTGATGAGGGAGTGGAATGTGAGAGGTTTAAGTTTTCAGAAAAGGAGAAGGGTCTCATAGCCGTTCTCCAGAAGCTCTAGGAGATGATGCTGAGAAGTGGGAAGAGAGGGGACTGTTGGAGCAGAGGAGATCAAGGACTGTGGTGGGTGGGAGGTTAAAAAAGGTCATTAGCATTGAAAGTGATCCAAGATGGTAGCAGGCATTAGAAAGACTAGGATTTTAGATGGACTAAAATTTTTATATAAAAATCGAAGTGGGACGCCTGGGTGGCTCAGTTGGTTAAGCGACTGCCTTCGGCTCAGGTCATGATCCCAGCGTCCTGGGATCGAGTCCCACATCAGGCTCCTTGCTCGGCAGGGAGCCTGCTTCTCCCTCTGCCTCTGCCTGCCACTCTGTCTGCCTGTGCTTGCTCTCTCTCCCTCTCTGACAAATAAATAAATTAAAAAAAAAATTGAAGTACTGTAATAAACAAAGACATTTTTTTCTTAGTTGACATTTATTGACAAAATTCACCCTAAGTGGAATTTTGAGAAGCTCCTTAATTTTTAAAATAATAAAATATATGTCAAGTATTTTTTCTACCAAAACTAATGTGGATTTTTTTCTTTTTCTTTTTTTTAATTGAAGTATAATTGACATAAAACATTACATTGGTTTCAGGTGTAAAACATAATAATGATTTGGTATTTTTATATATTGCAAAATGATCACAATGTCAAGTCAATGTCTGTCACCATGCATGATTATGAAGTATTTTGTGTGTGTGATGAGAACTATCAAGATCTATTATTAGCAACTTTCAAATATGCAATACAGTATTATTAGCTATAGTCATCAAATTTTAAAGATTTTTATTTATTTATTTCACAGACAGAGATCACAAGTAGGAAGAGGCAGGCAGAGAGAGAAGGACCCCTCACCGAGCAGAGAGTCTGATGTGGGGCTTGATCCCAGGATCCTGGGATCATGACCTGAGCCGAAGGCAGAGGCTTTAACCCACCAAGCCACCCAGTGTCCCAGTCATCAAATTTTAAAAATTAATTTCAAGATAGGAAAAGTATAGGCATGACATAAAATACAGATAGCAAAATGGAGAGATTGCTAAACAATGCAAATAAATTTGTTCTGTACAACAAACATTAAAACCCAAATAACTATTCAACAAACTAGAAAAAAATATATTTCAATTCAGGTATCAGTAGAGAGGTCTATTTTCTTTATTATGTAAAAACCTGCAACAAAACAGTAAGAAGATAGGTAAGGGTTCTGAACCCCGTTCTAACATGTGCTGTTTTTTTCCCCACTCCACCAATCAGTCTTCTGACATCAGCTAGATGTCCTGCAATTAACTCAATTCTAACACCACCCAGAGATTACATCAGATTCCACAGGTTAAGGGCTCAGTTCCACAAGACTATCCTCCAGTTCGGATACCAATCACAAGTTCAGGTTAACAGTGCTTCTGCCTGATCAGGTATAAATTAGAAGTTCCCACAACCCTGTCCTTGGATTCGATTAATTTGCTAGAGCAGCTCACAAAACTCATGAAACCCATTTACCTATATGATTACTAGTTTATTGCAAGAGATATTAAAGGATACAATAAAAAAGCAGATGAAGAGATACAGAGGGTGAGGTTGAACAAAGACTCTTCTGTCTTAGTGAAGTTTGGGGCCCAGCATGGTGGCACAAGCAAGAGTTCTCTATCTCACCAACCCGGAAGCTCTCCAAACTGACTGCCTCTGGATTTTTACGGAGGCTTCATTATATAGGCATGATTGATGAAATCATTCATCATTGGTGACTGACTCAACCTCCGTTCCCCCTCTCCTCCCCAGAGGTCAGGAGGATGGGACTGAAAGTGTCAACCCTCTAATCACATAGTTGGTTCTCCTAGCAATGAGCCCCCAGCCTTAGGTGGGGTCCAAAATCACCTCACTGATATAACAAAAGACATCTTTACCACTCTCATTACTTAGGAAACTCCTCAATTCCACAGTTTTAAAAAGCTCTATGCTGGGGTGCCTGGGTGGCTCAGTCAGTTAAGCATCTGTCTTTGGCTAGGGTCCAGCTAGGGTCATAGTCCAGGGGTAATGGGGTGCTGGGATTGGCCCACCCCTGAGTTGAGCTCCCTGCTCAGGAAGAAGTCTGCTTGTCCCTCTTCCTCTGCCCCTCCTCTCTGCTCGTGTTCTCTCTCTCTTAAATAAATAAATAAAATCTTATAAATACATACATACATACATACATACATAGCTCTGTGCCAGAAATGGGGATGAAAACTAAAACATATGTTTCTTACTATGAATCACAGTATCACAATATAGGCAAAGGATATGGTTAATAAGGCACAGAAAGGGAAATACAGAGCTAAGCATTTGAAAAGATGTTCATTCTCACTCAAAGTAGAGAATCACAAATTAAAACTTCAATAAAATAATTTTCAATTATCAAACTGACAAAGGAAAGAAAAGAATTAAATATTGTATTGGCAAGGATAATGAGACACTGACTCTGAAACATCACTGATGGGTGTATAAATTAGCACACAGCCCATGGACAGCAATTTTGTCAATATCTACCACAACATTAAAAAAGCAAGTAACTTTTGACCCAGCAATCTCACTTCTAGGAACTGATGCCACAAATAACTTACAAATATAAAGATGACATAGGTAAAATGTTATGTATAGTAACTTCATTTGAAATGGCAGAAGACTTTTTTTTAAGAAGTAAAATTTGTATGTACTAATAGGAAAAATTATTGAAAATATTTTAAGCAAAAAAAAAAGTTTTCAGAACAGTGTCTATAATATCTTATCACTCGTAGGGGTGCCTGGGTGGCTCAGTTAGTTAAGTGACTGCCTTTGGCTCAGGTCATGATCCCAGGGTCCTGGGATCGAGACCCCTGCATCAGGCTCCCTGCTCAGTGGGGAGCCTGCTTCTCCCTCTCCCTCTGCTGCTCTGCCTGCTTGTGTCTCTTGCTTTCTCTGTCAAATAAATAAATAAAATCTTTAAAAAATATCTTATCACTTGTATATTTCTAAGAAATAATTTATACATAAATATGCATACATATACATAAAAACATATTATTCTGTTTTCATAAGTATCTCTGGAAGGATATCCAAAAATTGGTGGTGACAGTTCCTTCCAGAGAGAGTTAGTGGGGACCTGGAAGAAAAGGGGGGAAGACGGTTTTCATTTCACATTTTTTTAAAGATTTTATTTATTATTTGACAGAGAAACACACAGCGAGATAGGGAACACAAGCAGGGTGGTGGGAGAGGGAGAAGCAGGCTTCCTGCTGAGCAGAGAGCCCGATTCAGGGCTCAATCCCAGAACTCTGGGATCATGACCTGAGCTGAAGGCAGTCGCCTAACCAACTGAGCACCCAGGCGCCCCCATTTCACATTCTTTTTGATGAGGAACCACTTGTGATAATCCTCGGTAATCATGTAAGTGACCAGATTAGTTGAGAAAGGGTAATGGGTGTTAGAATGGAGTATCATACAACTCAAAGAAAGAGGACATGACTGAAGAGTCAAGGTTTGGAAGTACAAGTGAAAGTCTAAATGAATATCACTTCCTGTCCCTGAGATTCAAATGAAAAAAGAATGACTAGCATCTTTAAAGAAAGCTGCCTGAGAAGTGATGATGTCAAGAAAAAGCCAAGTTTACATTAGAACAAGAATACAGTGAGTTCCATGAAGAGATTGAGAATGTTGTAGAGAATAGAATATTTCCAGAAAGCAGTAGAAAGGGTTGTGAGAGAGGTCAGCAGTGGGAAGCATTAAGAGGATGACTCAGAGAGGAAAAGCACAGCGCAGGATAGAGAAGAAAATAAGAAAGAAATGCCTGAAGAGCCTGCATTCTAGACTAAAGGGTGCCAGCCATGAAAAGCATGAAAGGAATTAATAGCTAACCAAATTCTGTGGTTCTGTCAGTGTCAGTTGAGTTGAGGCTCCAGCTGACCCACTGGGGTCAGCCTGGTCTATAAGTGCTATTTATAGCCTGCTGCACAGGCTAGAACCCATGTATCATTCACTGTTTGACTATGGCATTTATTCTATGGACTCATTGCACAGTGGCCCTAATAGAAATTCAATCAACAAATTCTTTCTGTGCCAACACAAAATTCAACACTAGGTACTGCAGACCACCCACAAGGAGGGTCTTTCTCCAAACCTCATCATCAACTTGAAATTTCACTTTCTGACCTATTTTTCCCACATGCTCACTCATTCACTATAACTGAACTTGTTTTTGTCTTCATTGAGACCTCTAGTCAAACAGAACAGAGAAGAAATGTTAAAGGTCATCTACCCTAGTGGTTCTCAACTCTGGCTGCTCAACAGAAATCACTTGGTATTGCAACAGCATGGATGGACATTGAGGTCATTCTGCTAAATGGAATAAGTCAGACAAAGAAAGAAATACTGTATGATCTCACTTGTATGTAGAACCTAAAAACAAACAACCAAAACAAAAAGCAAAACTCAATGAAACGGAGATTGGGACAATGGTTGACGGGGTAGGAAGTGCAGAGAATGGGCGAGGGTGGTTAAAAGATACAGACTTCTGGTTATAAGATGACTGGGAAATTTAATGTACAGCATGACTATAGTTATGTAGTACGTACTTCAGAGTGGCTTAGAGTAAATCTTAAAAGTTCTCAGTACCAAAAAGGTAACTGAGATGATAAATGTGTTAACGAACCCTACTGCAGTTACCATTTCACAATATATACATATATCAAATCATCATGTTCTATACCTTAAACTTATGCAATGTAATGTCCCATGAATTATCAAAAAAAAAAAAAAAAAGCTGGAGTAAAAAAGAAATTACCTGACATGCTCTAAAAAACCAAAACAAAATAAAAAACAGATATCTAGGTTGCACCTCTCAATCCTATTTAATTATTCTAAGATAGGGACCAAGAATAATATTTTTTAAAATTTTACCAGGTAATTCTATATATAGCCAAATTTGAGAGCAAATTTACTTCAACACTTTTGTTATAAAGATGAAGGAACTAAGGGAGACAACCCAAGGTCAACCCTCTAGAAAGTGGAAGGAGGGTTAGAACACAGGTCTCCTTGCTCTGGGTCTAGTACTCATACCCTCAATTCATATTGCTTTGACCCATGATTCTATCCTTTCTCCCAGCTTCACTTGGCTCTTTACCCAACCCAAGGCAACAATCAAAAATATCAAAATGCAGAGCGCTTGGGTGGCTCAATCAGTTAAGTGCATGTCTTCAGCTCAGGTCATGACCTCAGGGTCCTGTGTCCCTGCTCACTGGGAGTCTGCTTCTCTCTCTCCCTCTGCCCCTTCTTCCTGCTTTTGTGCTCACTCTCTCTCTTTCTTAAATAAGTAGATGAATAAAATCTTTAAAAAACTGTGGCCAGCATGACCTTCACATGAATCCACATATCCAGCTATCAACAACTGGACTTCTGTTCCATTGTAGACTGCTGTGCATTATTTGAAAAGTCACTTAATGGTACCACTTGAGATCACCATAGATTCATGCTCTCTACCTGGCCATCCTTATTTCACCTTTCTTTGTTCTTTGTCATGATGCTCAGAGAGGCTGCTCCAAATCTTTTCCAAGTCCCTTCATTCATGCGCCCGCCTTAGCTACGTACACCCTCAGCAAACTAATCCATCTGACACTAAAGCCATTTATTTCCCTAGCATCTCCTCTGCCTGAAATCATCTCCATATTTAAACCTATCCTCTTACCAGTCTAACTTTTGTCTGTAATTTGATTTAACTCCTCTTGTTTTTCTCTAGTACATGTCCTGTGTCTCCAACTCTTCTTTCTCCAGTCAGTCATCTCTTCTCTACTGCCTCTTCCCTCTCAGCTTAAACATATTTAGTAATTCTTCCCAGCCTAAAGGCAATCTTCCTTTACAATTACTGCCCTATTAAGTTACTAACCACCATCCCTCATTCTTTCTTAATAAGATACTATTATCCAGCAAAGCAAATTTAAATGAGTTTTATATTGTAAAGCTCTTAGAAGAATACTGGCTCATAACTCAGAGTAAGTGATCTATCTATCTATCTATCTATCCATCTATCATCTATGATATCTATGATATCTAAGATGTTTGCTATCATCTATCTGTTATCTATCACCTATATATCTATCTATCATCTATCTATGATCTGTCTTCCCATCACCATCCAACAAAGCTGTATCCATCACTCAAGGCTCTGTTCAAATGGCCTCACCTCCTTTCTGGATCAGCAATGACAGGCCAAATTAATGCATGCTTTCTCTCTTTTACCAAGTCTTTTAGAGCATGGTGAATCAGAGCATTGCTTCTGCAGTCCAAGTGCCTGGTTTTGTCACTTACTTAAAACCAACAGGCTGAAGAAGTTTGGGATGGGTCCCCCAAAATATGCCACTTTGGCATAAAAATTACTTAGAGTTAAAAGTAATTAAGACCCAGCAGGTTCAGGAAAAGTTCTTTACTTCCCCTATAACTACTTACAAAGAATTTAGGTAGAGGTCCTGTTCCAGAAAGAGAGCTATCACCATAGATAACTACATTATGATTTGAACTAGGTAGGGTAGACAGGAAGGAACCTCGCAAGGTCTGTTTGGTCAAAGTCCTTTCTTCATCCATTGCTTCTGAGTGGCCCAGCAAACATGTTTACCAAAGATTTACTCTTTTTTCATTCTTCTTGAGAATTGCATTCCTTCCCTTTGAAGTCCCAGAACCCTAATCCCTTCTCTTTAATTCAAGATGCCTTACTGCCTGTCTTTGCAAGTTCCATGTCTGTGTGGATTCCTCATACATACAATATTACATTTTATTTTCTCTTGCTAATCTGTCTCGTGTCAATTTGATTCTTAGTCCAGCTAGAAGGAGCTTGAAGGGGACAGGACATACTTGTTCCCCAAAAAGGCCTTGGGCTTCAGTTACTGTCAGTAAAATGACAATGACAATAGTACCTAGCTCATTGGATTACGATGAGGTTTCTACAGCTATGAAGCTTCATTTCAGAGGGAGAAATAAATAACAAATGAGTAAAAATAAACAATGATATATATAATGTCTTAGCTGATCACCTATTTAAAGGCCTTGTAAGAAGGTGGAGAATGATCAGGGGTTCATTCAATGAACAGGAGGAGGAGAGCCCCTGGGGAAACAAACAGCATGTACAAAGGACCAAAAGAATAAAAGAAGCTGAAATGTTTGCACAACTGACATGTCGTATAACAGAAGCACAGCCAATGAAGGGAAGAAAAAAACTGAAGAAAGAAACCCGCTCATAAACCCTGATAAAAGATTTTATTGTATTTAAGTTATAATGAGAATTGAGACATGATAAGAGGACAAATAACGTGGTCCAGCTTTTTTTTTTTTTTTTTTTTTAAAGAATACTCTAGAAAAGAAAGAAGGGAAGGAAGAAAAAGAATGCTTTGGTTGATGTTTGCGGAAATGAAATATTCTGACAAAACTTTTGTAAAAAGCACCATCTCAAGGAGATATTTACATTAAATATTTTCAGGGGAATTGTTTTTTCTAGTTTGCAATTTCTCTTTTAAAATGTTTGCATTAGGGGCGCCTGGGTGGCTCAGTGGGTTAAAGCCTCTGCCTTTGGCTCAGGTCATGATTCCAGGGTCCTGGGATGGAGCCCCACATCGCATAGGGCTCTCTGCTCACCAGGGAGCCTGCTTCTTCCTCTCTCTGCCTGCTTCTCTGCTTACTTGTGATCTGTCTGTCAAATAAAAAAATAAATAAAATCTTTAAAAAATAAAATAAAATGTTTGCATTAAACATTTAATTAATGATTCAAACAAAAAAAGAAATGTTTATTTTCAGACATTAGCATAATGATATATAAGGACTTACTGGCAGATTATATCTTCTAAAAGTAGCACCAATATAATCCCATCCCACATGCTCTTCTCATAATATGATGATGCTAGGTCTCCTTCCTTTGAATTGAGGTGGGCCTATGCATACAGCGTAGTGAAACCATATGACTTCCAGGCTAAGTCATAAAAGGCAATAGAACTTTGCCTTTATCATATCATTAGAACTCAGCCACCATGCTGTGAGGAAGCCAAGCAGCTACATAGATGAGCCACATGAAGGTGTTCCAGTCACTGCCCAGTGGAGGTACCAGGTAACTGCCATAATCCTTCAGATGTGTGACTGAATGACTGAGCTCTCATGATTCTAGCCTTCAGCCTTGAGCCACTCCAATGGATGCAGAGTAGAGCAGACAGAACCTATCCTTGCTGAGCCCTGCCAAAATGCAGATTTGTGAGTAAATTAAATGTCATTGTTTTAGGTAACTAGATTTTGGAGTGGTTGGTTGCATAGTATTGGATAAATGGAAAAATAGGTGTTAATATCATCTCTGCTAACTGCCTATCCAATAGCCTCTCCTTACCTCTTAAAAGCAGAACCTCAATTTTCTTTGGAGCAGAAAAATAACCAGTCATAAAAATATATTTCCTGGGGCGCCTGGGTGGTTTCAGTGGGTTAAAGCTTCTGCCTTCGACTCAGGTCATGATCCTAGGGTCCTGGGATCGAGCCCCGCATCGGGCTCTCTGCTCAGCAGGGAGCCTGCTTCCCCCCTTCTCTCTCTGCCTGCCTCTCTGCCTACTTGTGATCTCTGTCAAATAAAGAAATAAAAATCTTAAAAAACAAAACAAAACATTTCCCTAGATGTCTTTCAGATAGTGGTTGACATATGACTTCCTTCTGGCTAATGGAATGTAAGTGGACATTTACTATTTAAGGTTTCCATGGAAGCTATTGTATTCCTTACAAAAAGGGACTGATTCAGTTAGTAGGTATCTTATGCCTCCAACTTTCCCATCTTATTGCCCAGAACTTAAATGTAATACCTAGAGCCATTTTGATTTAATCACTTGCCCACTGAAGTCAGACCACCTGAGTCTGAGTCTATGTTACACCTCAACCTCAGCTTCCTCATTTGGAAAATTAGTCCCCACATTACAGGGTTGTTTTGAAGAAAAATAAATAAGATTTAAGGGGTTTTATACATATTGTGTGCTGAATAAATATTAGCACAATGCACTGTAATTGACTCTGGTTAGTCGTAATAATCTATTCCCTCTAAGTTGGTAAGCATAACCTTATTTCCTTTCAGGACAGGACCTCTTGCCACTCTTAGGCTGTGTGGTTTTTTTTGGCTCAGGCCTCACCCCAATCCCAGGTGGTACACTGGACACAGGCTTGAGCTGTTCAACTCATCACATTTCCCAGGCCAGGCTAATTTATTTAATAGAAAGTGACCCAATCTAGGGCAAAAATTAGCAAGACTTTTGCTGAGACTTCCAAGACAGAGGCAGACACTCTCTTCTCGTGGCCTTAAGGCTGAGGAGATGTAAGGTCTGGAACTGCTGTAGCCATTTTAGCCATTATAGGAAGAAAGTCTGTCTAAAAATATTGCCATAAAGAAGGAGAAGAGCAGAGATGCTGGGAGAGAGAAATGGCTCTGACAGCATCACAGGTCATCATGCATGACTTTCCCCTTTTTACTTCACCCAATGTGGGTTGTTGTTTTTTTTTTAATCCAAAGCAAGGAAAAAGTTTGGCCTCAGCTAATATTATTACAAATGAAAATTTTATTGAAAAGATGATATACATCAAGATTGAAAAATGTAACTGAGATGCAATATTTTAATTACTCAAAAGTATGCCAAGCTGACAATTACTTTTTCAGTTTTCATGTTACCTCAGAAAATAGGAATAGAAGGGAACTTTCTCAACCTAATAAGAGACATATTTGAAAATCCTATAGCTAGTATTATATTAATGGTGAAAAACTAAACACATCACTACTAAAATGGGAAATAAAATAAGGAAGTCCACTCCCACCACTTCTATTCAACACTGTACTGAAGGTTCTAACAACATAATAAGGTGAAGAAAGAAATTAAAGCGAACAGATTGGAAAGGAAGACACAAATCTCTGTATATTCATAGATGATGTGATCATCTATGTAAAAATCCTAAAGAAACTGCAAATAAGCTATAAGAACTAAAACTGAGTTTAGTAAGATTGCAAAGTCAATACACAAAACCCAATTTATTTCTATAAATTTGTATGAGCAATCAGAAATTGAAATTAAAATTTACCATATATAATAGCATCAAAATCATGTGAAATGCTTAAGAATAAATTTGTTAAAAGATGTTTATGACTTATTCACTAAAAATTACTGTTGAGGAAAAATTAAAGAAGACCTAAGTAAATGGAGAGATATACAATGTTCATAGATTAGAAGTCTCAGTATTGTCAAGAAATCACTTCTTGTCAAAATGATCTATAGATTCAAGACATTCTAGCCAAAATCCCAGCAGATTACTTTGTAGAAGTGGCAAGCTGATTTTAAAACTTATATGAAAATGCAAAAGATCTAGAGTTGCCAAAACAACTTAAGGAAAAAAGAACACAGAGAACATTTTGAGTTTTTCCTAGGGAGCTGATTCTAGGAGTATAGTTCTAGATAAAAGTCTGGAAATATCTGTAAGAAAAACCAATCTTTTGCATCTCAAAACCCTTTTATATTTGAAATATTTTAAAAGCATATTAGTAGCTGTCATGCACTTAAGAAATGCGTGAATGACTCTATCCTTCAGACACCAACTGAGAGTGAAATGGTATGATAGGGGGAGGGTATGGCATGGGATTACCTGCTAGTGAAATATATTATGAACTGAAGGAAAAAAATCTAACTTACTAAATAAATTAAAATAGTTATAAAATTAGTACTAAATAAAAAGATATTCCATTATATAAAAGATATTCTACAAATATTTGATGATTATAATTATGCCTAAATAGAACAAAGAATAGTAATATCAATTTTTAGAAACTTGAGAATATGTACTAGACTGAGAATCTATGACCTAAAACTTTAGTCCTGGAGCTATCACTACCCAGCCTTTGGACAGGTAAGTTTACCTCTCTAGATCTTAGTACTGACATTTTCAAAAGGAGGTTATTGAGGGACATAATTTCTAAGGGCTCCTCCCAGATCTATACTAAAAACTTTGTTTAGACCTTTCTGTGTGTGTGTGTGTGTTTCAGCATTCCTACACCTTGAGATGACTTCTGTTCATTTCTTCTCTATAGAATCCATCTCCTTGTAATTTATATTTTTGTTAGAGAACATTATTATGGGATTGTGGTTGTTTTGAAGGAACCAGGGGCTATAAAATGGTTTTTTCTTTCATCTGGGACCAGTAAAGCAGGCATTTAGCATGTCTGTATCAATGATTATAGATATTTCTATTTATTTAAATGTATTTATTTGACAGAGATCACAAGTAGGCAGAAAGGCAGGCAGAGAGAGAGAGAGAGGAGGAAGCAGGCTCCCCTGCTGAGCAGAGAGCCTGATGTGGGGCTCAATCCCAGGACCTGGGATCATGACCTGAGCGGAAGGCAGAGGCTTTAACCCACTGAGCCACCCAGGCGCCCAGGATATTTCTATTTTTAATTCTTTCTGCGGTCCTCCAAAATGTAGTCGTTGACACTTCACATGCATGAAATACAACCATTCCTTTTCTCTATTGATTTCCAGAGCAAGCCAGATTATTGGAGGATAGATAAGTAAACTAAGAGGTTCAATGTTCTAAATGGAAATAAATAGTTCAAGTGCACCAACTGATCTTTCTCTAGCTACAACTGAAAAGGTCCCTTTGATATATTTTTTAAAGATTTTATTTATTTATTTGAGAGAGAGGCAGTGAGAGAGAACATGAGCGAGGAGAAGGTCAGAGGGAGAAGCAGACTCCCCGTGGAGCTGGGAGCCTGATGCGGGACTCGATCCCGGGACTCCGGGATCATGACCTGAGCCGAAGGCAGTCGTCCAACCAACTGAGCCACCCAGGCGTCCCCCCTTTGATATTTTTATGTCTGATTCCTGACTTACTAGAAGTGCTATTGTGCCAGAAGGATTGTAGTCCAAAAAGAGCCCTGTTTAGGCTATCTCTCTTTAGTGCATAAAGACAGAATTCAAGAAGATAAGGAACATGAATGAAATTTTGCAGTCTTAAAAAGCATTTTGTCTTTTAGCTGTGGATAGCATGAGGTACCATTGCCTTATTCTGCCCTAGGCAGGTCCCAGTTGGTAGATCCTCCCATATAAGTCACCTCTATTATGTAGAGTTCCAGATGAAATCTCTTTTCTAAAGATCATACTCCTGGGTTCGTAATCTTTTGAGATTTTCTTTCTTTTTCTGTTCAACTTTATTCTGGAACTTTCCATTGTTCCAAAACACCTGCTAATCTCTACTAGTATATGTGAGGCCATTCTGAGATATAAGTTCCATATAGTTAAAGAACATTCCAAGTGTGGTCTCATACTGTACAATTACCTAAGCATAGGTCTAAAGAATTAGACTTAAACTTTGGGAACATTTTGACCATAGCTTTAGCCATAATCTAAATTCACTCCTTTAAACCTTTCATACCTATCGACACAGGCTTTGACTCAAGTCTATTCCCTTGTGTCTCCCAAATGTTGCCCTTTGGAGACCTTTACCAGTTTGTCCTAATTTTCTTTTAACTGAGCCTCCATAACAATATGCAACTCCATTATTCTGCATGCTTCATATGTTCTTTTTATAGTTCTTCCCATCCTTGATCTTTCCTAAAGCTGTTAACTCACATTGTATTCTCTTGAGTTTCCCTCTGAACCCTTAAACTTTTTTTTGAATGTTTAAACTTTGTATCTCACAGACTTTTTAAACTCAGACCCCAATTTTAACCTACAGACTATAAAACCCTTCATACTTGAAAAAAATGTGTGAATTTTGTTGACTTCAAATGATTCACTCTGAATCTTTTACTATGTGGAACTGAAACTGTAAATAAATAAGTTATTTATACACAAATTCTCAATCATGTTTGCTTCCTATTGAAATTCCCCAAATTCAGACATTTTTTTTAAATAGTGAGAAATAACTCTCACCTTCCTTTCATCGTCCAATAATCAACCGGTAGTGAGTTTACTGACTATACTTAGGGGTGGTTAGGCAGCACAAACGTGCCTTTGGCTACCAGCCTGTCTTAGATGGCAGTAACATGGAGAAACGTAAAATGAGAATCTGTAGAAAAATGTATAAAATGAAAAGGCTCTCAAGAGTGAATTTTTCCAAAAAGGTAAAAATTTTAATACTACTGTATCGATCTCACTAGGTCTCTATGAGAATGAGTATTTGGTATATTTGAGTTGTTGCTGGAATCTAAACCGATTCCTGTATACTACATTTTCAAAGGTAATTCTGGCATGTTTTAGTGTATTTGGAATTCACAGAAATTATTTCATTAAAAAAGAATCCAAGTTGACATCCGTAGGCGCTATCTCACACTTGAGTTGCCTGACTGCAATAGTACTTGTACTTGACACTTTCAAATGCTTGGCTTAAAACGCAGCAGTGTGCTGGCCAACAAAAAGCAAGAGAGCATGAAAAGCAGTGGGGAGATGAAATTGGGTAAGAGAAAGACATTTTCAGTTCAGCTGTTTTATTTTATAGTCTAAGACTATAAAAGCAACAAACTGTAAAACTTTATTAAACCACTTACCACTGAATTCTATAAAATTCTACAGTAAATGTCATAATCTATCCTTTCCTCAAGATAAAATTGCCAGTTCTATATTTAAGTTAAAGAATCTACAATGCCAATGCAACAAAAATCTAGTCTGAGGATTTAATATATTTCACTATTTAGATTTCCATCATCCTCTTAATATAATACTGGTCTTTCTATAATTATGTTAAAGTCTACACTTGATGTCTCCCTTTTCCCAAGCTTGGTTCACTTCCTTTGGCTGGTGTGAGGGAGCCGGGAGAGGTCTGCTTCTCTACATCAGCTTTCTCTCTATCCATTTCTGCTTCCTTCGTCTTCTTGATCTATGCCATCCATTTCAACTTCTGTACTTGCATTCTCTCTTCCACAACCCACCACCCTCTCAGAAAGCAATATATTTTGGGATTCCTTTGATTTCTTCTTAGGATCTAGGTCTTAATCTCCTGGCTATATCCAACACTCAAACGCACATTTATTTCTCACCCAGAATGATGTGGAGATATCCTGAGTTATTCTCACACTGCTCAGAGAGATTGATATATATATATATATATACATATATATATAAACAAAACAACCCACCCAGGTGTTTTTCTGAACAAAAACTATTTGTCCTATAACTTCATTGACTTCCCCTCTCTCCACAGACAGAATTTATCATTCTCCCAGTTGTGTTTGTATATTACTTAAGAAAATGTCTATATTGGAGCGCCTGGGTGGCTCAGGCATTAAGCGTCTGCCTTTAGCTCAGGTCATGATCTCAGGGTCCTGGAATCGAGCCCTGCATAGGGCTCCCTGCTCAGTGGGAAGCCTGCTTCTCCCTCTCCCACTCCCCCAGCTTGTGTTCCCTCTCTTGCTGTGTCTCTCTCTGTCAAATAAATAAAAAAAAATTTAAAAGAA
Organism: Mellivora capensis; assembly: GCA_004024625.1. Classification (NCBI taxonomy): domain Eukaryota; kingdom Metazoa; phylum Chordata; class Mammalia; order Carnivora; family Mustelidae; genus Mellivora; species Mellivora capensis. The sequence goes on along the minus strand of PISX010008131.1, from coordinate 40,724 downwards.
ATAAAAAATGAAATGTTAAAAAAAAGAAAATATCTATATTGAAGCATTAAAGCTATGATTATTTTACTTGTCTGTCTTCCCCAATAAATTGTCAGCTCTTTGAGAACAGCAACTGTGATGGCTAATTTTGTGCCACATGCTGAGCAAATATTTGGTCAAAGATTATTTTGGGGTTCTGTATGAGATTAATATTTAAAGATTTTATTTATTTATTTGAGAGAGAGAGACAGAATGAGAGAGAGAGAGAGAGCATGAGAGGGGAGAGGTCAGAGGGAGCAGCAGACTCCCTGCCAAACAGGGAGCCTGATGTGGGACTTGATCCTGGGACTCCAGGATCATGACCTGAGCCAAAGGCAGTTGCTTAACCAACTGAGCCATACATGCACCCCCCCCTTTTTTTTTTAGATTTTTAAAATTTTATTATTTATTTGACAGAGAGATCACAAGTAAGTGGAGAGGCAGGCAGAGAGAGAGAAGAAGGCTCCTTGCTGAGCTGAGAGCCTGATGCAGGGCTCGATCCCAGGACCCTGAGACCATGACCTGAGCCGGAGGCAGAAGCTTAACCCACTGAGCCACCCAGGCACCCTGAGATTAATATTTAAATCAGAAAACAGAGTAAAGCAGATTGCATTCTATCACGTGGGTGGGCTTCACCTAATTAGTTGAAGGCCTGACTAGAACAAAAAAGCTGACCCTTCCCCAAGTACGAGAGAATTCTTCCTGCGTGACTGCCTTCAAACTGGGACACTGTCCCTCTCCTGCCTTCAGACTTGAACTGTCTGATTCTGACATTAGTCCTCCTGAGTTTTGAGCCTGATGACCACTGGATTAGAAATCAACTTTCCTGTGTCTCCAGCTTACCAATTCATCCCACAGATCTTGAGACTTCTTAGCCTCCATAGTAACAAGAGTCAATTCCTTACAATAAACTTTTCAATATGTACACATCCTATTCTATTACTTTGAAGAACCCTAATACAGAAACCATATATTATGCATTTCTAATGGCCTAGAACTTGGCACAGTGCCTTACAATGAGTAGATGCTTCTTTTTTTTATTACTTTTTAAAAATTTATTTATTTGTCAGAGAGAGAGGGAGAGAGAGTGAGCGAGCACAGGCAGACAGAGTGGCAGGCAGAGGCAGAGGGAGAGGGAGAAGCAGGCTCCCTGCCAAGCAAGGAGCCCGATGTGGGACTCGATCCCAGGACGCTGGGATCATGACCTGAGCTGAAGGCAGCCGCTTAACCAACTGAGCCACCCAGGTGTCCCGAGTAGATGCTTCTTTTAATGGTTTGCTGAATTAACTAGTATTTTAATATAGTGCTTTAATGGTCTCCTAAATGTAAGACTTATATTTTATTAGTTATTTAGCTTTAAAAATATGAAATGTTGGACCCTATAGTGGTATAAGAAAGAGTGAGTTCCTTGCTTTTTTAAAAAAATTGCAGCTAAAATATTAGTCAACTAAAAAAAGGAGGAAACTGGGGTACCTGGGTAGCACAGTTGGTTCAGCATCCGACTCTTGGTTTCAGCTCAGGTGATGATCTCAGGGTTGTGAGACCCTGGTTGAGCTCCATGCTCAGGGTGGAGTCTGCTTAAGTTTTTCTCTCCCTCACTCTGTACCCTTCCCCCCCCCCTTAAAATACATAAATCTTAAAAAAAAAATAATTTAAGGGGCGCCTGGGTGGCTCAGTGGGTTAAGCCTCTGCCTTCGGCTTAGGTCATGATCTCAGGGTCCTGGGATTGAGTCCCGCATCGGGCTCTCTGCTCGGCAGGGAGCCTGCTCCCTCCTCTCTCTCTCTCTCTCTCTGCTTGCCTCTCTGCCTACTTGTGATCTCTCTCTGTCAAATAAATAAATAAAATCTTTAAAAAAATTAAAAAATAAAGGAAGAAAGAAAGTCCTAAACTAGACTAGAATTAAACTACTTTCCGTGTTTTATTGATCCAGTCATTAAATTTGATTACATATCCATTCTTTTATCAGTTTGGGTCTGAATTTTCTCCTTATGGACCATGAAGCTAACTTCTCCCATTTCTACCTGGCTCTGGCATTTCATCCCTCTTATCTTTCCCAGTGGCAACTATAGATTAATTTGCCTAGTACATTTTTTTATCTTATCCCAAAATTTTCGGCATCTCTCCACCATCTATATCCTTCACTCTAGTGCTCAAAATAGCTCACAGTCCATCGCAACTCACCTTTTCATTAGACTCTGAAACAAATCCTCCACTCTTCCTGCTCTATTGGTTAAAACACAACTCTTCTACATTCAACTAAATTTAGTCCTGTTCTTAAAATGCCTTCCTCCTTACTCTTAGCAAGTCCAAATCTCTCAAGAAATAGCAGAGAAAGCACCAAGTCTGGATTTAGGAAACCTCGGGTCTAGTCTTTTCCAATAGCACCATATTGTGTGACAGAGGACAACTGAGTCAAATCACTTCTCTGGAATCAATTTCCTTATCTGTATGTTAATGAGGAAAGACAAGAGGATTCTAAGTTCTTTTTCAATTAAAAAAATAAAAAAAGTTATGTTTTCTTCATCTACCAGCACAGCTCCATCATTAACTCAATAGTTCTTGAGTATCTCTTATAACCAATGCACACCTGCTCTATGAAACCTGAATAGCCCTCACCCCACCCTAACAGCTGGACTTGCTGACTCAAGTGCACTTATTTTCTATGCCATTAATTTGCCACGTATTATTTTTAGGCCTTATCATCTTAAATATAGTATTGTCTCTTTAGGAGCGGCGGCTTATGCTTCTGCATATATCCTTGACAAATGAAGTCTCAAACTTTAAAAAGTATACTTGAGAAACTTATTAACAACGTTGATTCCCAAGCCTCTCATCTATCTCCTTCCAATTCTGATTCCATAATTGGTAATCTACATTCTAATAAGTACTCCTTCCTGTCCCGTGATTCTGATTCAGGTGGTCCAGTGACCACACTTTGAGAAAAAAGTGCTCTGCTGTGTATCATAGTTTTTCTTGCACGTAGCATGGGTTCAAAAACTTTATTTTTAAAAAAATGTGTTTTAATTCAGAAGGATAGGTATGCTTGCATTGAGAAAATTCTTTTTTTAAAGATTTATTTATTTGAGAGAAGGGGGAGTACATGCATGCTAGTGGGGGGAGGGACAAAGGGAGAGAAAATCCTTGAGCAGACTCCCCGCTGAGCCGGGAGCTCAACACGGGGTTCGATCCCAGGACCCTGAGATCACGACCTCAACAAACTGAGCTCCGAATTGAGAAAATACTTAAAAAGAAAATAGCTCAGGAGGGATGGGTAACTCTAAAATATTCTGCCCACATTATCAAAGATATTACCCAGGAGGAAAGTAAAGAGAAACATGCATAGGGACTTAAAGAGACTGCATGAGGTGCTACTGGACAGATCAGCTACAGATGACAAAGACCCAGGCTGAACCCCTTAACAATGGTGAAGGGAAGGCTAAATGTCAGGATGAGCTGGTACTCCCATAAGGGACTGTTTAGCTAAAGTCAGAGAAAAGTGTTCAGATTTCTTTGTTGTGTATATGGAGATAGAAAGCAAAATCTTCAAAAATCTCATTTTGTGCTCATTCTTTGCTCCAAGCAAAGCAATTTTATTTATTTTTTTTCAGTGATCCAAAATTCAGTGTTTATGCACCACACCCAGCAAGCAGAGCAATTTTAAACAAGAAAGAACAAAACAAACATCATAGGGAGGGGAATTAAAGAAAAAGAAGGAATAATAACTTTTGAGGGGATTAATAGCTCTAATTCTAGAGTCATTTATAGATTTAGGGCTCACTGTCAATAATCTTTGAGGAAATATTTCAAATAAGAGAAATACCAAGAATTTGCAAATGAGATATATCCTTAATTTGAAAAATGGAAAAAATGGATTCCATTTTTTGGAATCCTACAGATTTGAGCTCTTTCAAGTTTTAGAACAGATTATTAAAAAGCTTGTCAACACTTAGAGAGAGAAGAGATGAAAACTTTGAGCTACTTTATGTATGCCAAGGATAGAAATGCCAACCCTGGGGGGCACCAGAGTGGCTCAGTCAGTTAAGCATCAGACTCCCGATTTTTGGCTCAGGTCATGATCTCCGGGACCTGAGATAGAGCCCCACATTGGTCTCCTTGCTCAGCAGGGAGTCTGCTCAAGATTCTCTCTCCCTCTGCCCCTCCCTCCCTCTCTAAAATAAATCAGTAAGTCTCAAAAAAAGAAAGAAAGAAAGAAGGAAGGAAGGAAAGAAAGAAAGAAAGAAAGAAAGAAAGAAAGAAAGAAAGAAAGAAATGCCAAACAGTTTTCTTTTATGATAGATTGGGTGATGCTATAGAAGTTGCCACTAAAGACTTCGGCAAGGTATTTGACAAACTAATAATTAACTTTTGAGTAACAGTTTCTTTTTTTCTTTTTTTTTAAGTTGTTCTATTAGGTCAATTCATACTTAGTTGACTCATTTTTCTCAGACATGATTAATGGAGTGAGGGCTCTAGGGCTTTTTTGGTGATTTGCCTTAATTCAACAAATATTTATTGAACATTTTACCATATGCCAGGAATTGCTGTAGGTAGTGGGATTCCAGTGGTGAATACATCAAAGTCCCTGATCTCCAGGAATTTTAGTAGAGGGACATATAATAAACAAGTAAACAAATATGTTCTATGTCAGGCAATGGTAAGAGAAAGTTAAAAAAAAAAAGGTTAAAGGAAAAAAAAGAGCAATGGCAAATGGATATTTCTTATGGATATTTCTTTTAAAGGCTGGTCAAAGAGGCTGATAGAATCTGGTGATAACTAAGCAAAAACCTGAAAGAAGTGATGGAATCAGCTGTGTAATTATGCAGCGGAAGAATATTCCAGATAGCAGGACAGCAAGCATACAGGTCTTAAGATGGGAACATGCTTGGTCAAGAGGCCCAATGGGGGATGCCTGGGTGGCTCAGTTGGTTGGTCGACTGCCTTCGGTTCAGGTCATGATCCCGGAGACCCGGGATCGAGTCCCGCATCAGGCTCCCAGCTCCACGGGAGTCTGCTTCTCCCTCTGACCTTCTCCTTGCTCATGCTCTCTCACTGCCTCTCTCTCAAATAAATAAATAAAATCTTTAAAAAAAAAAAAAAAGAGGCCCAATGGTAGGCAGGTAAGCTGTCCATGTCCCAATTTCTGGAACTTTTGACACTGCTATATTTCAGACAAAATAACTTTGCAGATGGAATTAAAGTTCCAGACTTTAAAATAAAGAGATTATCTTGGATTATCAAGGTGGGTCTCACATAATATCATGAACCCGAAAGGCAGAGAACTTCCTGGCTAGAGAAAGAGAGATTTGGCAGAAAAGTAAACTAGAAAGTCTCCAAGTATGAAAAGAATACTATACATTGTTGCTGGCTCAGAGATGTAAAGTCCCCTGAGCAAGGACCAGAAAGAGCCCTCTGGAAGCTAAGGGCAAGCCCTAGCTAACAGACCGCAAGGAAAAAAGGACCTCAGTCCTACAAACATAGCACAAAATTCTGCCAACAACCAGAGAGAACAGCTAAACCAACCCTACTTCTGACCAGCAGAACTATGAGATAATAAATTTGTACTGTTTTAAAGTGCTAAATTTGTGGCAATTTGTGATCATTTGCTTTGACAACAAGAGAAAACTAATTTAGACTACACTGGATTGAAACAGGTAGGAAGGGGCGCCTGGGTGGCTCAGTTAGTTGAGTGTCCGAATCTTGATTCTGGCTAAGGTCACCATCTCTGGGGTTGTGAGTTTAGGCCCCACATTGGGCTCCAGGCTGGGCCTGGAGCCTACTTAAAAAAGAAAAAAAGAAGAAGAAGAATAGAAACAGGTAGGGAGTACAATAGGAGATGAAACAAGAGAGAGAGAGAGGATGGACTACAGGAAGAAGGGAAACAAGAGGGTAGATATTGTGGGGCCTTCTAGACCACTGTAAGGCCTTTGTCTTTAATCGCGGATGAAATGGGAGCCAGTGGGGGTTGGGGGTAGGTATAACATAATCAAACTTACATTATAAAAGGATCACTCTGAACTACTTTGCATATGGGTATTGCAATAATTCACACAACAGTATAACTAGGGAAATCATAAGGGTGATAAAAATAGTCAGATTCTGTGTATGTTAGGTTGAAGCATATAAACTTGCCATTTGAGTGACTCAAAAACAGTCCAAAATCAAAGGATGAGTCAAGAGGATTTGTTCATGGATGGCCCAAGGGGTACTGGAGAAAGAAAGGAGTCTTTACTGACTCCAAAATCATTGGCCTAAACCAAGGGTACAAGAGTTGTATTGAGATAAACAGTGCAGGAGGGGCAAGTTTATTGAGGGCTGAGGCACAAGGGCAAGCAAGGATTCATATTGGAACATGTTATGTACATGAAACACCTATCAGACTCCAAGAAGAGTTGTTCATTAAGCTGTGAGTTATACAAGTCTGCTGTCTGAGCTGGAACTATTAATTACGGAGTCCTCTCACAACAACGGTGTTCAAAGTCATGAGATCAAGAGTTCAAACATGCAGGAAATGAGTGTAAAGAAAGAAGAGTGGTGCTTCCTGGCTTACTCCTTTTTATTAAAAGTCTTTGCTAGGTCATTTTTCTTCTGACTTGTAAATACAAATACGTGAATAATTTCACAATCTGGAATTTTAAAAAATATTTAGTTATGTATTTAATGAATTATCTGCTGAAGGACCCCAGGCTGTCCCAAAATGTGCCACAATGGCATAGCAATTATTTTGAATTAAAGTTATTTAAGAAATAACCAGTGGAAGAAGAACACTCTGACCCTACTTTGTCTCCTGAAAGCAGGAAATAAATCTTCCAAGCGAAAGGTATCCTCCCTGTACCAAGAGGTAAAGAGACATCCTTATCACCAAAGATAGGGAATTCAGGAAAAGAAGCCTATATAAACAAACCTTGCTACTCTTACTAATTTACTAACAGGACCAAAAATCTATTTAGAATATTCCTTACTAATTGAAGCTTCTGAACATACATTTACTTTGTCCTGTCAACTACTCACAGATTTATGTTTCTTTGTCCAAAAAATATAGAAGCTTGGTTATTGACATGCCTTGGTTATTTCTTTAGGTCTCAATTTTATTATTGGGCCTCTGTGTGCACATTATTAAACTTCATTTTTTTTCTCCTATTAATCTGTCTCATGTCAATTTAATTTTTAGACCAGCTAGACGAACCTTGAAGGGTCAAGTTAATTTTTCCCTTTCCAACACTGCTTTAAAAATAATAAAATTGGGGCACCTGGGTGGCTCAGTAGGTTAAAGCCTCTGCTTTCGGCTCAGGTCATGATCCCAGGGTTCTGGGATCGAGCCCCGCATCGGGCTCTCTGCTCGGCAGGGAGCCTGCTTCCTCCTCTCTCTCTCTCTCTCTCTCTCTCTCTGCCTGCCTCTCTGCCTACTTGTGATCTCTGTCTGTCAGAGAAATAAATAAAATCTTAAAAAAATAATAATAAAATTGAATAATATCTGTACTATTGCAGAAAATGCAAAATAAAGAGCCATCACTTAATTTCGGGACTCTGTATTAAACACAGATCATATAGTCGAAAAACCCTAGGGAAATTAGCATAAACTACACACCCATTTCAAAAGACAAGTGAATTATATTCCCTCAATAGCTGTTGCTCTGAGGCATTTTCACATCCTATAATTATTTACATTTTTATATAACGTTTACGCTGAATATCTGGTGAGGAGTATTATTCTTTCATTTCAGTTCCTCAACACTATGAGAATTCAGTATTTAATGCTGCAGTTAAAAGCAAAAGCAAAACAAAAATTACCAACCTACCAACTTTGTTCTACTGTTTGCTTCCTTCCACACCTATTGCCCCCATTGTGTTTCAGTTGTTGCTCATGATATATACAGAGGTCACAGCTAGTTTATTGTTCTCACCAGCTTTCCTTCTGAGGAAAAAAAAGAAAGTATTTGTGAGCACTTTAGACTAGTGTAAACACACACACACACACACACACAATACATATAGTACATGTTACCTATATATATTTTATATATATATGTGTGTGTCACAAATCTCTGTCATGAATCTCTCATTCTCTCACTCCCTCTCAAAGAAAGATAAAGCTTTTATTTATATATGATATTATAAACATTTATATATATGTATTCATACATACAAAGTTTTTTTTTTAATCACAAAAAGTTCCTGAAACGTTCCTACCAGGTAGAGAAAAACCTGACCTGCTACAATTATCTCCCTAAAGCACTCCTGTGAGCACAATTACAAAGTATTTTTGCCAACCACATCACAAACAATTATTAATGTACTAACTTTAGTTCCATGTTTTGAGCTGCTCCTGGTCCAGGTGTGGAGTGGGAACATGTTCTTTATGGAAACATCTCATTGGATCATCTACTGACAAAGCATATTTTTAAAGCGTACCCATAATCACTCTAATTAGGCCATCAAATGTCAGGACTTGCTGTGTGAATTTGATTAATTCTAGCCATCTCTGTGGTGCAACTGAGGAGTGACCCTACCTTAGAAACAATTTCCTTATGCTATGCCCTTTCCCCCTCTATCTGTCCATACTAAAAAATTGTAAGGAAGGTTTGCAATGCTGCCTTTATACGTCTGTGAAACTTCCTTTCAGCTGGGAGCCCAATCACATCCAAACCCTTTTATATGCCTTCAAAAACTATTGCCTTTTTACCTTTTGGAGACACTGAATTTATAACATAACTTGTAATATGTAATATGTAAGGTAGATTGTTTACATATCTCTAACTTCCACTAGATTATGAGTAACTTATTTGCCCTATTTTGGTTCTCTCTAATGGACAAACACAGTGTTCTCAACGCTCTAGCACAAATATTTGACAAGGTTATACAGAAGAGGGCATGGTGAACACATCACATCCTCCCTCCCCCATTCCTCCTTATCTCCACCACAAAACAACTGACTGAAAAGAACAAAGAAAATAAAAAACATGGGGATTTGTTTTCTTAATGAAAATATGCCTTATGTTGTTCACTAAGGGACCTTTTTAAAACTTAATTATCATCATGCCTTTGAGGAAGTACTATTGAATGGAGGTCACTGTGATGGTTATTCTTGGGTCTTGACTTGGCTAGACCATGGTGCCAATTGTTGGGTTAAACACTAGACTAGGTGTTGCTGGAAAGGTATTTTGTAGATATGATTAATATTTACAATCTGTGGGGGCGCCTGGGTGGCTCAGTGGGTTAAAGCCTCTGCCTTTGGCTCAGGTCAAGGTCCTAGGGTCCTGGGATTGAGCCCCGCATCAGGCTCTCTGCACAGCAGGGAGCTTGTTTCCTCCTCTCTCTCTCTGCCTACTTCTCTGCCTACTTGTGATCTCTGTCTGTCAAATAAATAAAATCTTTAAAAAAATATTTACAATATGTGGACCTTAAGTAAAGGAGATTACTCTAAATAATGTGGGTGGGCCTTAATCAGTTGAAGGCCTTATGAACAAAAGTTGAGGTTTCTGGGAGTAGAATAAATACTACTTCCTCAAGATCATAACAGAAAACCTAGCAATAGATTTTGGACTCAAGACTGCAACTTCAACTCTTGCTTGAATTTTCAGCCTGCCAACTGGCTGCTCTACAGATTTCAGACTTACCAGCACCCACTATAGCATGAACCAATTCCTTAAAATAAATCTCTCTCTCCATAACGCATCTTATTGTTTCTGTTTCTCTGGAGAACCCTGACTAACATTGCATTTCAAAGTAGTTCTTTCTTTTATAATACTTCTGAACCTTTTGCTAATTACATATACCATATTCTTAATTTTGTTACATGGAATAAGAGTCATCGTTCATATACTACTTACTAATAGAAGTCAGTTTCTCTGTTAGTACAAAGAACAAAAGAGTTGTGAAAGAAACTCAACAACGATGGCACATGTCCTACCAAGCAGGGAAATTTTACACCAGAGGTTTCAAATATGAAACTCTATTTGAGCCCAGATTGTGCCGCCTATCTAAATATTATACCCTATTCCCTAAGCTAGGAACATTTTCTTAAACTGGTTTATACAAATCAACAAATCTTAAGCAATTACCAATAAAGAGTCTGAGTAGTTTGACAGAAACATTTTCTTCTAAAAAAGATGTGCCACATTTGGGGCATGGCTGGGGCAGGGAAGGAGGGTTTCAACAATTAATGCAACTTAAAATAGGGGGTTAGTGTGCCCAGTTTCCATTGCCTCATTCATCAAGAGAGTTTGTGTTGTGACTCTTGGAAGTCAGTTTTATTGCATGATGTAATGGAGAAAATAATGAAGATTACAAATTTTCTTTATGCTTATGTTTTCTTAACCACTGCCAGTTTATGGACATTTAAGAAGTTGAAGCAAAAAATGTAGATTTAGTTTCTTTTAATTTAGCCAAATGGTTAGGTCCTAGAAATTTCTGAAGAAATATATTAAAGTGTTTTTAGAATTAAAAAGTCTTAGATCCCACTTGGTAGATCTCCAATGGCCCTCAGAGGCTGCACACTTTTCCTCAACGTTACATAACAGAACTCTCTCTGTCCACTATAAAAGCAATGGTTTGGTATTTCAATTTAAACTTGACGTGTGGATTGAGAAGATGGTATTTGAAACTGTTCTGTTTACAATGCTTAACTTCTCTAAGCTCAGAGGAATAACAGATTTTAAAGAGTTACACAGTTATTTAGTGGAAAATAAGTCCTGATTATGAAAGCAATTCATAGATTTTGGTGACTGAGTGAGTCGTGTTCTCTATGACTCTGGGATACCACCACAAGATATGTGTGATTATAGACCTCCTGACCTATTATGGAGGCTCATTTTCAAAACACACACACACACACACACACACACTTGCCTTAAAACCTATTGTAAAACTACCATGCCCATTAACACAGAGTATTACTGAACATTGGAGTTAACTATGAAAAGGAATCAACTGTGAAAGGAAAAAAATACATATATTTTTTAAATTTATTTATTTGTCAGAGAGAGAGAGGGAGAGAGAGAGAGCGAGCGCCGGCAGACAGAATGGCAGGCAGAGGCAGAGGCAGAGGGAGAAGCAGTCTCCCTGCCGAGCAAGGAGCCCGATGTGGGACTCGATCCCAGGACTCTAGGATCATGACCTGAGCCGAAGGCAGCCACTCAACCAACTGAGCCACCCAGGCGTCCCAGAAAAAAATACATATTAATGGGTAATTGTATCAGCTCTGCTTCCCTCTTTCAGCATCCTAAAAAGGGTGCTGCCTTGTAGACCAATTCTTCTGGGCTTTTGTCATAAGGAATCAGGAAGAAAGAGAGATGGGGGAAAGACCTGAAGTACACATCCAGGGCTGGAGAAGAGTTAAGGCATGTTTTGAAAGACAAATGCATTCAAGCAGCTATGTTATATGAGAAGAGTGAATGAGAGCAAAAAGAGATGTTTAAGATATGTTGTTATTTATCTGCTTCATGGTGTGTGGGCTATGAGAATTTTTTAAGAGTTATTTCAGAATTAGGTTTCAGGTATTTACCTGTGTATTTGAACACGGTATTAATCTCAAGCTATAGAAATTTCTGGACAATTCTTAGTAATGTTTGTGGCTACCTAGCTATTTAATGAAATTGTGGAGATAAAAGCCTTTATCAGTAAAATAATCTCAATCAGATTGTTAGAAGTTTAGAACGATGAAAATACCCTCATATCTCCTAGAAGAGTCCAGGGTGTAAATAACAATATTCTCTTTAAATCAACCAATAAGTAGCCATAGGTGACAATATAATTTTTTTTAACAAATAAAACTTATTGTATTGGTTTTGGAATTGCCTGTTTATTAATGTTTTAAAACATCGCTTTGAATTGTAAATAAGCTATAATCACCAGTATCAGTAATAAAAATAATACCGTAATTTAAAAAAATTAAAATATGCAGAGAACAGGGTTGAACACATGCTCCTAGGCCTAGAGGGCAGTGAAGAATCTGGTCAACCTACAGCTTGAACAATCAGTACTTGAGAAATTTACATGTTTTAGCTGGAAACAGTGAAAACTGGTTATCTTTTCACAAATAATTTTAAAAGAAATGTATTGTATTTTCCTGGTCTGAGGTATTAAAGTGCTTTCGCAAAACCTTAACATGGTACCAATTAAAAAGGTTGGAGAGATGCTCCTTTTTTTCAGAATGTTAGAAGTGTACCTTTCCACTTCTGTATTTGCTCAAAGATTAAGCTTTGTATGGCGGAAGCTCTGGAGTAGAAACATCTTAGTAACAGAAAGCTTGGACTCTCAAAGTTTCATTCATTTGGCCAACATCCCTGGAGCCCCTCCTTTGTGCAAGACCTATACTCAGTGCCAGGCTGGGACACCGGTTAACAGGAAGCAGCCCCTGTTCTGAGGGAGCTTCCGGCCTGGCCAGGGTACAGCCCAGCCAGGAGTTCTAAAAAAACAACCTGAAAGGGACGCCTGGGTGGCTCGGTGGGTTAAAGCCTCTGCCTTCGGCTCAGGTCATGATCCCAGGATCCTGGGATCGAGCCCCGCATCGAGCTCTCTGCCCCGCGGGGAGCCTGCTTCCTCCTCTCTCTCTCTGCCTGCCTGTGATCTCTGTCAAATAAATAAATAAAATCTTTCTCAAATTACCACAGGAGGATCAGTCCATAAATGCAAAGTCTCCCTTCCATCTGATACGGGTCGCCACCCCACCTCTCAAGAGCCTGAGCAGAGCTAGGTCTAGAACTCGTGGCCAGAGGTTGTCAGGGGACAGGTTGGCAAGGAGAGACCAGAGGGTAAGAGGAGGCCCAAGCACGGCCCCCGATGGCGATGCAGCAGGTAGGGCGGGAGGCTGGCGGGGGTCAGCTCGGCCTCCCACGTGGACCTCGACGGAGGAGTGTAGGCCGAGGTACTGTGGGCCTAGCTAGCCGTCGGACTGGAAGGGTCTTTGCGCCGTTCCGCCCTGGTCTTGGGGGCGGGCTCTCGGCGAGGCCCCGCCCCTCCGGCTCCTTCCCCCCCCCCCCCCCCCCCCCCCCCCCCCCCCCCCCCCCCCCCCCCCCCCCCCCCCCAAAGGCGCGCTAGCCTGTCCCGCGCGGCGCCAACCCTTTCCCGGGTCATCGCCCCTCCTCTCTTCCGGGCCGCGAGCCCCCCGCGCGTCTCCTCAGGTCTGTGCTCGCGCGGGTGCGCGCGCGCGCGCGAGCGCTCCCCTGCCTGCCCGCCCTCTCAGCGCGCGCTCCGTCGCCCGACGACGCGGGAGCCACACGCTCCGAACTAGGCTCGCTGCGCTCGCTGTCGCCGAGCGCCGGCCCGCTGAGGCGGCGCCCTCGGTTCCCGGCCCGGAGACGGTCGGGACCGCCAAATCGGCGGCCCCAAGGCGGCGGCGGCGGCGGCGGTGAGGAGACCGGGCCGGGGGGAGGCGGACATGGTGGAACTGAGGGCACCGGGAGGAGGGTGGTCCCGGCGCCCCTGAGGCCACGTCGAAAGCTCGCGGCAGGCGGCGCGCCGGGGAAGGGGGAGGAGGGTGGGATCCAACCGGGTTGCATCGGCCCCGGCCCGGCGCGAAGGAAGGATTATGGACCGAGAGAGGTGACCTGAGAGGGTTTCCGCGGGACTTCGGTGGGTTGGGGACGGAGGAGACGCCGCCTCAAGGCTCCTGCCACGTTTCCACCGCGCGTTACCCTCCGCTCGCGGTGGGCGACAGCCTTGCGCCTACTCACCCGCCTTCCGCGTCGGTGTGTTTTCCGGAGCCGGGGACCCGGCTTGTTGTCCGGGGCGGGGGGGGGTGTCACGCCCGAGGGGACCCCCGTCTTGGAACCCGGGACCACCCGAGACTGGAATCGGCCGGGTGGGAGCGGACCGGCGGACGAACGGGAAGGCGCACCCTGCGAGGGAGGCTGCTCGGGGGGAGGAGGGGAATGGGGCTCCACGGCCCTTCCCCCTTAACTCGGGGGAAACCGCGACTGCAGAAGTTGGGCGCGCTTGCAGGCCGTTCTTTCCAGAGTGGGTGGAGATGTTTGATGCCCACTCACCTAGCACTCTTAGGACCCAAGCGTGAGTGCTTAGCACAGGTTTTGATGGCTTACAAAGTCCAAGTCTCGGCCCCGTGGGAGATCCCGTCTCCTCAGCGTCCCGAGAGCCCGCTCTGTAACGCCAGGGAGGCTGGTCAGGGGCTGCCCAGCCTCACGGCCAGGATCCCCGCTTCCTCAACCTTGGGAACGTCCATCAGAAAGATTTGTGTCTGGAAACGGTTGCAGTTCGCCCTTCGTCACAACGCAGGGCAAAGTACGAAGTTACAAACTCCTGGAAGGTTGGGCTTGGTTTTCCTTTGGGTTTTACGCACGCCGCTGTGAGCAGAGGAGCCTGTGGAACAAAGTAGAACTTGAGGAGCCGCCGCCGCGGTGACTACGTCCCAGGATGACGTCACCGTGCGATATTTAAAATGGGAGCTTTTCGCTCCGAGTGTGGGTGGAGGAATTGTGGCTACTTACTCGAGACGCCTGAGGTCTTCTCGGCCCAGCTCGCTTCTAGTTTCTCCCTCTCAGACTTTATAATTCCCTCTTTTACCTTTCGATACTCTCAGAATTCTATCTGGTGGGAGTGGGTTAATTTTTCTGCTATTCCAGGCATCATTCCTTCAAACCGAAAAAAAAAAAGTGACTTCATATGACTCATCTTGTGTTACGAGCAATAGAAACCACTAAGTGGTTCTTTGCTTCCTTTCTTTTATTTTTTGATATGAAACAGAAGAAAACAAAAAAGAAAACAAAACCCTAAACTCAGGTATGTAGAGCACAGTAGACAAATTAAATGAATGAGGAGAATGATACAGTTAAGGATTCAGTACTTTTCTTTAGTGTGCTTCCTTATTTTCTTTGGTGAGATGGAAGTTAATGTAGTTCCACCAGCAAGCAACTTTCATCCCATACCGTTTATTAAATTGCAGTGGGCTTTCTTTTCCGTTATAACGTGGTAGGATATAAATATGGCTTTATAAAGTGGAAATGGCTCAACATTTTTCTTAGGAGGATGCCTCATAGCAGTTGTGGAAGACTGGGCTTGTATGTACCTCTGCAGCTCTTACATGCAACCCAGTTCCTCTTGTCTGGTAGCTGGCCAGAGAAGGTGCATTTGGCATTCTAGGGTTCCAGGAGGAAGGTTTGGGTGTCTTCCCATTGGAGATTAGAGAGGTAATGGCTGCCAGCACACCTCTCAGATGACTGTAGGATTTATTTCACAGTGAGATCCCCTGTTTGAATTTGCACAAGGAGTTAAGGAATCATTAGAAGAGACTTTAAGAGGTTTGAGAAAACAAATGTGTGAGAAAACAACTATCAGCTAGATTAGTTGGTTTTTATACTAAACATAGCAGAAGCTGTATGTCTTTGATAATTGGCTCTGGAAAGGATGATATTGCTTAGTAAATGTAGCATCTGAATAACTCCAAGTTACTTAAAGCAGCCAAATGAATGAGCTCATCACATAAAGACAGAATATACATCGAAACAATCCCAGGGTAAGGTTTTTGCCTTTATGGATTAATCACTGGGAAGTCAGATCTGCCATTTAAAGAGTCTTGAGGCAGTTCCACAATGCAGCTAAATCTCTAATTATTTCTTTTGGTTTGATTTTTCTGTGGATGACCCTGAATTTCTACTCTTAAATGTTTTGATAGAGGCACTGTTTTGGGGCATATCTTCTAGGTAAATATATCTCTGTTCTTGAAAGAATGTTTATAGAAGAAACTCAGTGCTGCTTTTTTTTTTTCTTTATGTGTAACAGCTTTATTATTCAAATAGGATTCACATAGCATACAATTTACACATTTAAAATCTACAGTTCATTAGTTGTAATATATTCACAAAGTTGCGTAGCCATCACCACAGTTAATTTTAGGGTATTTTCCTCACCCTAAAAAGAAACCCTGTGTTCATTGATGTCTCTCCTTTCCCCCCTTAATTCCTGCCCCTAAGCCACTAACCTACTTCCTGTTTTTGCCTGTTCTGGAAAACTCATATAAATGGAATCATACAATATTTGGTCTTTTGTAACTGGTTTCTTTCCCTTAATACGGTGCGTTCCAGGTTCACCTCTGTTGTCGCATGTATCAGTACATCATTCCTCTTTGCTGCTGAAGAATATTCCATTGCATGTATATACCATATTTATCTGTCCATCAGTTGACAAATGTCAGTGTCTATCAGTATCAGTTGTATATTGAATTTCTTCTACTTTTTGGCTGTTACGAATAATACTATGGACAGTTGTATACATGTTTTTGTGTAGAAATATGTTTTCATTTCTTTTGGGTATGTGGCTATGAGTGTAGAATTGATTGGTCTTTTAGTGACTCAAACTTTTTTTTAGGAATTACCACTGTTTTCTATAGTAGCTATACAATATTGTGTTTTAAAATTCAAATTATTTCGGGGCGCCTGGGTGGCTCAGTGGGTTAAGCCTCTGCCTTCGGCTCAGGTCATGATCTCAGGGTGCTGGGATCGAGCCCCACATCGGGCTCTCTGCTCAGCAGGGAGCCTGCTTCCTTCTCTCTGTCTCTGCCTGCCTCTCTGCATACTTGTGATCTCTTTCTGTCAAATAAATAAATAAAATCTTTTTAAAAATAAATAAATAAATAAATAAGAATAGAATAAAATTCAAGTTATTTCACAAAATTTTAAACTTAAATTATTGTAGCTAAACATTGACATATTTAGAAAGAGTATATAATGTTATCATTGTAGTGCTTCTCTTTGAGTGATATCTCTGATTTTATTTTAGCCCAACAGGAGCATTTTGGTGTGCCCTCTTTACTGAACTTCTTCACAAAGCTAAGTGATAAGATTCTTAGACAGTATTATAATAAGGTCTTTATGGCCTAAATTAGTGATTATTTGTTCCTTTTTCCAGATACGAGCCAATGAAACACAAGATAAAATTGAAAAAAGGGAGCTATGAAGGAGTGATATTTTGCAGAGCTTTATCTTCCAGTTTTTTGTGTTTTAATATTTTAAGAAAAACTGTTTTTCTTTGCAGGGAAAGATGAAGAACGAAATTGCTGCTGTTGTCTTCTTTTTCACAAGGCTAGTTCGAAAACATGACAAGTTGAAAAAAGAGGCAGTTGAGAGGTTTGCTGAGAAATTGACTCTTATACTTCAAGAAAAATATAAAAATCACTGGTATCCAGAAAAACCATCAAAAGGACAGGCCTACAGGTAAAGGATTAGATTGGACAGTTGGATTGGACTAAGAGGCTGATAGCTCCTGAAAATGAGTGCAAGGCCAGAGGACCAAAGGGTGTCCAGTCCATTTCTTTCACAGTTTAACTACAAAATACAGAACTCTGGGGTGTCTTTGGTATTTTCTTTCCTTATGCATTTTAAAATAGAAACATTTGTTGATGGAGCCCCACTACCTAGACTTGAGATCACAATACTGTCAGCCCCTGGAATTAGTCTTGTGGTTGTAGTTTGGCTTCTGACTGAATGCATTTCTTTATGTATCACAGGTACTGAGGGTTTTCACAATTCTAGAGGACCCCCAAAACTTACCCATAAATGGGCATGGCAAGAGTTGAAAGAAATGAGTCTCTGTTTTTATAAATAGATTACATGTTATATGTTTTTGGAAAAAGTAAGTTTTATGGCAAACGAAAACTAAGAATATTAGAAACCTAATGCATTGTTGACACAGAAATAATTTAATTTATACTATATATAATTCTTTATGGTAGAAGCCACTGTAACTGTTTTCTTGATGAAGGTAACTTATTACAACCTATAAGTGGTAAATATTAGCTCTGCGATTTGAGCTCATGTCTAACTAACTGACCCTAAATTCTTATGGGCTTCTGCACATCACAGTTTGACCACTGCCCTGTCTCTGAGAGGGTAAGTAACTCTCACTAGCAGCTGTCTTTTTGTACTCTGGTTTATAAGTTACATTTATAGCTTAGAGTAAAGAAGAGCAGCCTCCTGCAAAACATGTTCTGGCATGCTCATTCCCTAGTATTTATGTGATCACTCTGTTGAGAGCCTGGGTTCTGCTAAATAACTCAGCTGTCAAACCTTGCCTCATTTGTGGAGGTGGCCACAAAAAAAAAAAAAAAAAAGGCAAAACAGTTGTGACTAAAGAAATTCTTTTATTTATGCATATTGTTGCCCCCAAAGTTTCCTTCCCAATCAGCATTTCTGTGCTTTGATGTAAAAAGGACTTCCTTTCAGTCACTTAGCTCTTACAAGTGCAAGATTATTCAGGGAGTCTACAAAGGAAGTGAAAATATGTGTTTAGTTCTCATATGCTAAAAGCCACAGGTGAGCATGTTTTCTATTGAAAACAAAAGTTAAAGTTATTGATGTATTTTTCTCTTCATTTTTATCCAAGGAGGTTTCCGAGTAGATTGGAAAATGTAATGAATTAAAGTAGAAATGTGGATGTTCCATATAAAGCAGACTCAAGTTTTTTTTTTATCTTTTCAGTTGATTCTCTTAATTTTTTTCCTGTACATTTTTATTTTTGATAGAGTGAACAGCTTTGGTAAGTTTGAGCTATTGAGGCTTTTTACACTGATGTAATTGACTTTGGACAAAGGCTTCTGGAAGTGCCAAACCAACTTTTTACTATTACTGAGAAAAGAAGACACTGTCAAGTAAATGCTTAAAGGTCAGACAGTGTACAGTTTCATTTCCATTAATTCTAAAAACTTGAGGGAAAAAATTAGCTAAACAGGATTAAATTGGCATATGATCAGAAATATCATTATTGAATCATTTTGAAGCTGTCTTTGAAGTAGAAAACTATTAGACTTAATGATGGGTTGTTATTGTTATAAAAGTGAATAGAATATAGGATTAGCCAGAGTGAGACTCTTGAATCCATAGAATAAGTTGGAGGTGTTCTTTTTCTTCTAAAAAGTGTTTATAAATTAAAATTGTTTCTTCACAATATCTACAAATAAGGCCAATTTGGCAATATTATCAAGATCTGTAAAAATATTCCTACTCTTTGAACAGTAAGTTTCTAAAAATCTATTCTAGAAGAATAATCAGAAATGCAGATAAATATGTATGAATATGGATGTTTCTTACACTTTATAATTGCAAAAAATTGGAAAGAACTGTCAACATTAAGTAAATGATAGACTATTTTTATGCAGCTTTTAAAATCCTGGTTTTGAAGACTGCTTAATGGATAAGTAGTCACAGTATATAGAGTTAAAAAAACAAAAATATGTAAGATATGCAAATGAAGCAGAGTCGTTAAGCATTTTTATTTACATAGATGCTTTTAAGCTTTGAGACTACATCACCCTTATTTTAGATAACAAAAACATATACTTCTAAAATCTATCTCCTTACCTATAACTGCTTTTGATCCTGGGGCATAAGGGACTTTTGAATCAACCTACACAACACTAGAATTTATAAACATAGACCATCTTAAAGAATGGGACAAATGGCATCTTACATGCTGTAAAATAATTTTTTTACTCTGAATTGCTTACTTGTTAGTGGTCATGGTAAGATTAGCACAGACAAAATAGGATATTTAATGAAATAGACTTTGGAGTCCGGTGGTCCAGATATTCACCACTTTATAGTTGTGAAGTTAGGCAACTCTACTTCTTTACTTTCTTAAAATGGGGAATAACATGTAAATTATAGTATAATTGTTAAAATAAAGAGTTAATACATGTAAAGCACTTAAGAAACTGTCCATTTATAGTAAACCTTCAGAAAGTTATTACTATTTAGAAATATGTATTAGCTGTTACTTACTGATTTCACTGTTCTAAATGAAAATTGAAATCAAATAATAAAATTTAAAAAAAATTTTAAACAGCATGTTCTATTGATGTCATTGTATTTAATGGTATAATTACTATTTGTCAATAAACTTGTGTATTCCATATTTGAGAGCTTTGCATCTGAGGAGAGGGTGAAACTACTTAATCTAAATTCACCCAATAAATAAGTAGTAGGATTAGTACTAAAACCTGGGTTCTCTTGATTAATTTCATAATTGTAGAAGCAATAAATACTTCTATTGTAGCCACCATTTTTGTACATAGGCAAAATGCTTACTTTAACATATACTTTTGCATTCATCCTGGGAGCTATCTTTGAGCATTCCATTAGGTAGATGTGGTATTTCTTAGGTTTAAAAAATGGAACAGAGGCTCTGTTGGTTTAGGTATTTTATTTTTTCCCAGTTATTTTAACGACTTTTTTTTTTTTTAATTAAAAAACCCTTTGGTAACAAATAAGCCAGTAACACTTTGGATTATATTTTAATCATAACTATGTGATATGAATAGTTCTGTATCTTGGACTGATTCTGTATTTATAGAACAATTATAAGTGAGGATAAGGACACCTTTCTTAACACTATCTGGGATTTATAAGCAAGAAAATGGCCAAAACATCACAAGAATTTAAAAATATTTCAAACATTGTTTAAGGTCTTTTGTTAGTTAGATTTTGTTATAGTAACTTAGCCTATTAATACTTCTACCTTTAGAGCTCTGGGTAATTTCATGCAGCTTTAATGCTCATTGGTCTGTTAATACACATGTGAGATTGAGTAGTTTCTGGCTAAAATGATACAAAGCCAGTTCTTATGATTTCCCTGGACTCAGATGAATGCCCTCTCTTTCACCAGGCTGAGTGGTCTTACTGATGATGCTGCCTCTTTGCCTTCAGTTCACATTTATTATCTGTTTAGGATAGATATGCCCCTGGGTTCTCCATCAGGGTTTATTTGTTTTAAATTCACATTGGCAATACTAATAATATAACATGGCTTATGATTAAGATTCAATTAAAGCTGTTAAAATTACTCTACTTTGTTGCAGATGCATTCGTGTCAATAAGTTTCAGAGAGTTGATCCTGATGTCCTGAAAGCCTGTGAGAACAGCTGCATCTTGTACAGTGATCTAGGCTTACCAAAGGAACTCACTCTGTGGGTGGATCCATGTGAGGTGTGCTGCCGGTGAGTTCTTGAGTGTGCCAGCTGAACTTACTACCATGCTGGAACTGATGTTATGAAATTCTCTCAGTGACTGCCTGCTTGTGTGTTTTTGTGGCCAGAAGCTGTTGTTTGGGCTTTCGTAGTTGTGAATTTTGTAATCTGAAGGTGAAAGACTGGTTACATTCCTTTTTTACAGCTAAAGAAACTTAAAAACTTAATTGGGTAGGGTTTTTTCTAGGGCTCTGCCAAGAAGCTTTTTATAGACCAAGAAGCAGAATTTAGATACCTAGACTTCTGTAGGTCAATTATTGTCTATTGGTGGTGCACTTGTCTTTCTCCTCTTCAAGTTGGGAAAGAAGTTAAGCCTAAGTAGTAATGGTTAATAACAACTTTTGCTTGGTTTCTGTTTGTTTCTATTCTTGCCTCCCTCCCCCTTTTTGATTTTTAAGTGACCAAGTATTTTCTTGGTCTTGTTTTTATAATGGAGATTATTTCTCATCTCCTAATGAGCAGAATTGTAAAAGGGGAGTGTTAGGTATGATACCTAATTGACATTCATTGTGGGACTCCTGGGTGGCTCAGTTGGTTAAGCGTCTGCCTTCTGCTCAGGTCATGATCCCAGCGTCCTGGGATCGAGTCCCACATCCGCCTCCTTCCTCAGCAGGGAGTCTGCTTCTCCCTCTGCCTCTGCCTGCCATTCTGTCTGCAGAAAAAACATTCATTGTGGTACAGGCATTCTTAGTTGTGGGGTTTTAAAAAATGAAAGGACATTTTGCTGTCTGGTGTCCAACGTATAATAAGGGAGAAGAAAGAATAAGCAGATTACAGCAGGGTGATTTTATGCTGTGATAGAAATATGTACAAAATGCAGTGGTTGGTGGCACAAAGGAGAAAGTTACTGCTTCTGCTGGGAATTAGAAAAGACTACCAAGTGGGGTGATGCTAGAGCTGAATGGGGAAGGATGCAGTTGATTAGATGACAAGGTGGGAAAGATGTTTTCAAGCAGGAAGAATAGGATGAATAATATGAATATGAGGAATAGGATGAATCCCCTGCAAGTGATTTCCTACAGCTGTTACTTTAGGGTATTTCTTTTTGTTTTTTAAGTACATTTCACCTGTTGAATACAGTAGAGGTGCTTTTTGATGCAATCCTAGTATATTTCATAGGTGGTCATAGCCTTTGACCTGATCTCCAACAATAAAAGTAGAGGTGATGATATGTCATGACAAAAATACATAGTAATTCTTCCACTGAATTATTCCAGTTCACCTTGGAGCTTCTTGGTATAAGCTGTTTGTGTTAGATTCTTGCTTTGGGAAACCGAGGTGCTAGATTAGTTAGCACTTCTTTCTCAGGAAAAAGAAGAGCAAGACATCTCAATTTTGGTCCAAGAACATCAAACATTTTTAGATTCTGGGACTAATTTAGGACTAAGGTCATACTTCACAGACTTGGGCCACTGAACACCTACTGAAGACCTCAGTATATAAGCAATAACTATCACAAAGTTACTATATTGAATTGCTTACTTTTTTATTAGGCCTGCACTTAGATCCTGACTCACTGTTATTTAACACAGTTCTTTAACTGAGTTATATAGTTTTTTGGCCATAAAAAATTACAAGTAGTGTTTGAAAGGGTTTTTTTTTTTAATGTAGTTATAAAGCTACCGAAAGAATATCATGTAGTGGGCCGCTTGGGTGGCTCAGTCAGTTAAGTGCCTGCCTTAAACTCAGGTCATGATTCCAGAGTACTGGGATCGAGCCCCGCATTGGGCTGTCTGCTCAGTGGAGACCCTGTTTCTCTCTTTCCTTCTGCCCGCCTCTCTGCCTACTTGTGCTCTCTCTCTATGTCTCTGTCAAATAAATAAATAAAATCTTTAAAAAAAAAAAATCATATAGTCATGTGGAGGCAGGAGCAAAAAAACTAAATTAGAGTTGGCAAAATATGTTATCATCCAGTCAAATAATGAGTATTTAATATGACAATCTTAAATCATTATGATTTGTTTCTATGTTCAAAGATGCCTAAGATGTTGGGTAATTGTATAAACATTTTGGACATATTTATTTGAATGGCTTCAACTAAATCTTGGCACTTGAAGATAGAAACTTTAGTTAAATAGACATTCTACTTAGGTGGATGCTTCATTACTTTAATGATTCCAGATAATGAAAAATTATTGTGCTTTCATCATATTGATATATGAAAATCCTTGCATTCAGTACCTTTTAATAATTTTACATAAAATTAAAATTTTGGCGAAAATTGGCTGTGATGTGATAGTTTTCACAGCTCAGAGAAATCACCTTCTGAATGTGGGGTACTCATTCTGTGATAATAGAACTCCAAAGAAAGAAAGGCATGCTAGCAGTTGAGTAGAGGTAATTGTTTTAAGTTATCGGAGGAGATTGCAGTATTGATTAGTGGTTTGGGACCAAAACTGTAAAGATAAATATTCTGAAAATTAAAATAAAGCTGATACAGCAGTACATAATTGAGCAAATATCTGAGAGTCATTAATAATAACTTACTGGTACACTAGAGACTAAGCTTATAAAAAAATTGAAATGCACTCAAGGGAACATTCTTCATAGTATGATTGAGTTTTTCCATCAGGATAAAATATTTGAAGTGTACAAAGAGTGTTATGTAGTTAGAAAGGTTATCATTTAGTGAACTATATGAGGAGATACGGAATAGATAATACATTCTTCCCATAAAGAGAATGCCTGAAATAGGGTCTCAGCTTTCTTATCTGTTCAACATATTGTATACCTTTTTTATGGAATTTCTAGAATTCTTTTCCTGATATAGAGCATTAGATACTATTGATTTGTTTCAAATTAACTAAATTGGACTTAATGCTTTAGCAGTGTGTGGTTGAAAAATGCAGTTTAAAAGTTGTCCATTACTAATTCTAAGACATCAACTGCACACGCTAATGTTACAGTAATACAGTAAACCACTTCATTTACCATGAAAAGGATATTCATACCAAAATACTAGAAAGGGAAAGATGCAGAACCTAATTGAATTTGCATGTCAGAGAAATCTGAGTTAATAAAGCTTGACCCTCAATCATTAGATGTCTGTCCTTGATGTAGGTTTCTGTTCTACAAAGGTAGGGATTTTTCTCAAATTGCCTACCTTTCTGTTTTACTTGAATTTTGACTCTATTAATGGGCAAAACTGAAGGTAGGCCTAAACCCATTGTTAATATTGCTGACTTTATTAACATGTGAATTAACCTTTGTATTGAAATTTGTTGAGTCTTTAAAATGATACGTTTCCATTGCTAAAACTCTGTGCTAAGTAAACTTGAAAATATAGTACAGGAGTTCTGTGTTGTGAAGAACTTGCCTAACTGCTCAGTCATCTTACACTAGGAGGAATCGCTAGCTGAAGACAAACCAATATCCAGCCAGTTACGGCTTTCTTGCCTAGCAGATAGGAAACTGTGGCCTAGAGACATTAAATGACCTGCCCCTTGTCACAGAACTAGTTAGTGGGAGAGCCAGAACAGAAAGGTGTTCAGTGTTCTTTCTACCGTCTGTAGCAATTCCTTTTATGAGATAAACTGAAAAAGAATAGAAAAGGGAGTTATGTCCCATATTTAGATAGCATTTATGGCCCCATTCAGCCTGTGTGAGAGTGGAAGACAGCACAACTATATAAAGAATTGATATAGTTATTATTAACTCTGCTTTTCTATTAAGGTTGTTTTTGTTTTTTTAAGCTTAAAGTCATGTTGTCTAACTTAAATTACATATTGTGTAAGAACTAGTTAACAATTCATTTCTTTCTATAAAGTAGAGAATTAAACTTCTCCAACGAAACTTTAAAAACAAAACAAAAACAATTCATTTCTTTTGTCCTAACTAGAAATTGTTTCATGGTGTTTATGTTGTGCAGTCTATCCAAATAGATTTGTGGGTTTCTCCTATTCTCCAAATGAAAATTAGTTTTATGGGGCACCTGAGTGGCTCAGTTGGTTAAGCGTCCAACTCTTGATTTCAGCTCAGGTCGTGATCTATGCGGCATGAGGTCAAGCCTGCGCTGGGCTGTACGTTGAGCGTGGAGCCTATTTAAGGTTCTCTCTCTCCCTCTCCCCCACCTCCCCTACTCCCCTTCCCCATTTGCCCATGTGCTCTTTTGCGCAAGTGCTCGCATGCTCTCTCTCTCTCTCTCAGAGGAAAAAAAAGTACTACTGGTTTTACTATTCATTATGCTATCTTCCCTCATTGCATAATTTATTTTCCTTTTTCTTTTAGTAGCCAAAGGCCAAAGTTACATATTCTAACAGTTGTTTTTCTAGCTCAAGTCTCTAAAAGTATTTTGGCAGGATTAAAAAGCTCATTTTACTTTTTTTTTTTTTTTTAAGATTTTATTTATTTATTAGACAGACAGAGATCACAAGTAGGCAGAGAGAGAGAGGAGGGAGCAGGCTTCCCGCTGAGCAGAGAGCCCGATGCCAGGCTTGATCCCAGGACCCTGGGACCATGACCTGAGTCGAAGGCAGAGGCTTTAGCCCACTGAGCCATTGAACTTGCATGTCCGGGCGCCCCAAGCTCATTTTACTTTTTAAAAACAAAAATTTAGATGAGAAGTAAGCAGTTTTCCTAGGAATCTCCATGAGATAAGCAATATAATTCAAGTAAAACTCCTTTGTTTTCAACACTTGTTTTTCAGTTGCCTCAGTTCTCATTTTTGTCAGTGTGGGTACAGGCAAACCAGGTCCCTTTTTTATTTAATCATGGAGGTCAAAGGAAATGACTCATTGATTTATGACTTGAATTACTAGCATCTACATTACAGTGGTTAGGTAAAAACACATGAGAAATTTTTACTGTATAACCAGTTTAATGATATGTTAAAAATGTAAACAGTGAATTTCTCTTTGGTGTTTTAAACAACTATTTTTGTTAAAATAGGAAAGTAGGAAAGAAAATTGGGAAAGAGAATGGAATCATTTTTATTTGTACTTAAATAAGGCAGGGGTAGAAAGTCGTGGTCTGCCTATTGGCATGGAATTGAGTTAAGATACTATATATGTCGGGTTATGTTCTGGGAAGGTTCCTTCTCTGCTTTGGACCAATGGCATGTCTAAGCCTGTTTGTTTTTATGGACAATTTCTTGCTTTTGTTGATGGTACTTAAAGGTTTATGAGTTTGTTTGTTTTTTTTAATCCTTAGGTATGGAGAGAAAAACAATGCATTCATTGTTGCCAGCTTTGAAAATGAGGATGAGAACAAGGATGAAATCTCCAAGAAAGTTACCAGGGCCCTTGATAAGGTTACCTCTGATTATCATTCAGGATCCTCTTCTTCAGATGAAGAAACGAGTAAGGAAGTAGAAGTGAAACCCAGTTCCATGACTGCGACCCCAAGCCCTGTGTACCAGGTAACCATGGAATGGCTTTCTATTAAAGTTTGTGAGCAGGGCTTGCCAGGTCATTCTAGGTAGTCCTGCTCATGTTGCCCAGGATTTCTGATTTGAGATTTTGAATGCCAGTTCTTTTCCACATAAAAGGAAGCTGTTCTTTTGAGATGGAAATGGGTATCCTGAGTCACTTTATCAAGGGTCTGCTTTTACTACTCAGTTAAGTAAGATAAATACATTTTATTTATTTATAATATATTTTTCAAAGTGTGGGGAAGGCTATAAGAAGTCATGGTGATAAAACATTCCTGATGTTTTTAAATCTTTATTGTATTAAAAAGTAGTTATTGAGGGGCACCTGGGTGGCTCAGTGGGTTTAAGCCTCTGCCTTTGGCTCAGGTCTTGATTTCAGGGTCCTGGGATCAAGTCCCGCATCGGGCTCTTTGCCTACTTGTGGTCTCTGTCAAATTAATAAAATCTTTAAAAAAAAAAAAAAAATTCACATTTAAAAAAAAAGTAGGTATTCAGTTTTTGTAGTCTTTGACACTTCTAATTCATACCATTGGGGTTAACTTTCTTTTCTCCACAATTAAAAAGAAACTTCATGGGACACCTGGGTGGCTCAGTTGGTTAAGCGGCTGCCTTCGGCTCAGGTCATGATCCCAGTGTCCTGGGATCGAGTCCCACATAGGGCTCCTTGCTTAGCGGGAAGCCTGCTTCTCTCTCTGCCTTTGTCTGCCTGTGTTCGCTCTTTCTCTCTGACAAATAAATAAAATCTTTTTTAAAAAAAAGAAACTTCACTGAATTATATATGAGTTAATTTTTCACTCAAGTTAAAACATTATCTCCTTTACTTCAACAGTTGAGGAGTTAGATAGCAACCATGCATGCACTTACAAATTTGTCCACTCATTTATTATCCATACCCCACATACCAAAGAATATTTAATGTACTTTAAAAAATTCTTAATACAATAATATTCTTTGGCAGAAAAGATAAGTCAAAAAAATTAAATCTTTTGAGTTGAGCCTTATTCCGTGCATGTACTTTTTTCTAATTTTGAGTATATTTTAAAATATATCTCTTTTTATTAATTTGGCCTTAATTAGACATACTGAAATGTAACAGGTTCAAGGTAGGGTTGGGTTTGGGCTATAATAAGAATTTAAACCTTGGGGTGCCTGGGTGGCTCAGTTAAGTGTCTGCCTTCAACTCAGGTCATGATCCCAGGCTGGCACTGGGCTCCCTGCTCGGTGGGAAGCCTGCTTCTCCCTCTTCTACTCCCCCTGCTTCTGTTCCCTCTCTTGCTCTGTCTCTCTCTGTCAAAACAATAAATAAAAACTTAATAATAATAATAATTTATACCTTAGTGAGTAAGAAATGAGAGTTTTGAGTATGAGAAACTAAATTTTTATATTCCCCATACATTTATATAATGAACATGCTTTCAGTATAACTTAATTTTTCATTTCTCCCTTTTTTTCACTTGTTGAATTATCTTTTTAGGTTTATGAGGAAGATTAGTCTGAGGATTATCATTTTTAGGAATATATGTGTATATATATGCATATTGTAAGATAGCAAGCACTTGCTATCAAACAGTGTTTGAAGCTATCAAACAACTTTAAACAGTGTAAAAGAACATAATAGTAACCAAGTCCTCCCTCACCGCTCCCCAACCACCAGTCCTGTCCTGTACATTTCCGTGGATGTACTCATTACCAGTTATTTTTGTATTCTTCCTAAGAGATTCCCTATATAGATAAGTAAACATTATGTTTGTATTTCAGGAATCGTTTTTAAGACTTTTGTCATAAATTTTGGGCTTTTTTTCCTTTCTGCATGATGTATTATATACTCTAAATTATTGTTGTTAAATTGCCTGTAATTCGTTCACATGTTGCAGTTTTATCTCAGAATTTTATTGTTACTCAACAAAGCAAGAAAGTAAGTCTCAAACTGAATTGATTGCTGCTGATATTTTACAAGTAAATTGACCTTTAATTTTTAGATTTTCCTTTTAAATTGTATTTATTTCCCCCCATGTTGAGAAACTGTTAGGATAAAATTATAACAAAGGCATGGAAATTGAAATGTCTTTTGTGTGCTTTTAAAATAAAACATTTTTCCTTGACATTATATTCACTAACAAAACATTTTATAACAGAGAAGCATGGCTGTTAAAAGCCATTGTGTAGAAAGCTAGTGCAAGTGGCCCACTTTAATGTTTTCTTCCTATCCATGTTTTCATCTTGAACCTAGCATTACTAAAAGGTTTAAAAAGGGGCTTATCAAAGTAAGGATACAAAGTTCCTAGCTTGGGATCTTTGTTCTCTTAGGAGTCTGTTTTTTTAAAGGTACCCCCAGAGATTACTAATTAAGAAGTGAAGTTTGTCATTTTTCCCCAAATTGATCTAGAGCTTCAACTACATATCAATCAAAATCCCAACAAGGTTCAAAATCCCAACAAGGTTTTTCTAGAAAGTGACAAATTGATTCTAAAATTTATAAAAAGGAGAATCAAGTTAGAGGCCTTATACTTATATAAAGCTATTATGTCTATCAAGACAGTATGGTAAAGATTTAAGATTTTATTTATTTATTTGACAGAGAGACACAGCGAGAGAGGGCAAGCAAGGGGAGTGGGAGCAGGGAGAAGCATGCTTCCTGCTGAGCAAGGAGCCCAATGCAGGGCTCGATCCCAGATCTCTGGAGAGCAGAGTCTTAACAAATGAGCCACCCAGGCACCCCCAGTGTAGTAAAGATTTAAGACACAAATATATTAATGGAACAAAATAGCGCAGAAACAGACCTACATATGTAGTCTTTTTTTTTTTTTTTTTTTTTAAAGGAAAGTCTCAAAGCAGTTCAATAGGGAAAGTCTTCAAGAACTGGTATGGATACTCTATACAGGAAAAGAAACAAACCTAACTGCTACTCGACAGCATACACAAAAAATTTAATTTGAGATGGGGCATAGACCTAAACATAAAAGCTAACTCTGACACTTTCAGAAAATATTGAGAGATAGCTTTATTACTTGAGATAAACTAAGATTTCTTCCAGGGGATACAAAAAGCACAAGAAAAGAACTTGATAAATTTGACTTCATCAAAATTTAAAATCTTTGCTCATCAAAACAAACCATTAAGAAAATGAATCGGCAAAACATAGACTGTAACAAAATATTCTCAATACATACATCAAAGAACTTGTGTCTGGAATATACTTTATAAATCATTCCTATAAATCAATAATAAAAGACAAACAACCCAATTAAAAATAACTAGGCAGAAGATGTGAATAAACACTGTACAAAAGAAGTTATATAAATGTCCAGTAAACACATGAAAAGGTGCTTAACCTTTTTTGTCATCTGGGAAATGCAGATTAAAACCATAGTGAAACACTACTTCTTCCAGAATAGCTAAAATTAAAGTCTGACACCACCAACTATTGGCAAGGATGTGAAGTAGCTGGATTCATAAACTGTTGGTGGGAATGTAAAATAGTACAGCCACTTTGGAAAACTCTGGCACTTATTACATATGCACCTACCCTATTACCCAACAATTACACCCTTAAGTATTTAACAAGAGAAATGAAAATAAGTATTTCCAAAGTCATGTATTAGAACGTTTATAGCAGCTTTTTTCATAATAATAAAATGGAAAACAACCAAAATGTCCATTAACAGGTAAATGGGAGAAAAATTAGAGGTTTTCACACAGTAGAATAATAGCAATAAAACAGGATGAACTAATAATAGACACACTATGGAAAGACCTCAAAAACATTTGATTTGGGCAAAGAATTTTTGCCATATACAAATGAACACATGCTAAATGATTCTATTTATGTGAAGTTAACGGACAGGGAAAGCTCAGTCTGGTGATAGAAATCAGAACAGTGGCTGATTATGGGATATGAGGATTAACTGGAAAGGGTATTTTAGGCTCCAGGATTTTGTCTTCTGATAGGTTTATTGTTGTTGTTGTTGTTGTTTTTTAATAAAGATTTTATTTTTAAGTAATCTGTACACCCAAAGTGGGGCTTGAACTCACAACCCCGAAATTAAGTCACATACTCCTCTCACTGAGCCAGGCAGGCATGCCTTCTTTCTGACAGTTTTAAAACCTTTGCGGCATCCTAGTATAAAAAGAAATGAAAACCGTTTCACTTTGCTACCTGTTTGTAGTATAGGTCAATTATTAGTTGGAACTCTAAATTTTTCCTTATTTTTTCATTATTTTATATAATCAAGGATTAACTATACAATACTATACTAACTATACTAAGGTTATTCATTGCATTACATCTGGCTGTAGAAAAGGGCTTTATGTATTGATACGAATATCTCCAAGATATATTTATCAAGGGCAAAAAGGAGTAAACAAAATTGTATGTGCATGTTTTTTAAAATGTGCGCATAGATGTACACCCAAATATACGCATGAAATATTTCTAAGGGTATACACACAAAAAAATAATAATTAGTGTCAGTTGCCTCTGAGAGGGTAATTGGGTAGCTGGTAATCAGATAAAGGGGACTTTTTTTATATGCCTTTTGTATTTTCTATGATATGAATACAGTTATAAGCCATAAATTTTAAAATACCTGTACTTAAAAGAGCAGATTAGAAATCAGAGAATTCAGAAACTCATAGTCACATGGTATAGCATTCTGAGCAAGGGGGTCCAAAACTGCTGATAACTTTTTGAGTAATGTGAATTTATGTCCCATATGACTTAGGGGATAATCTAAGACTGTTGTTCCCCAAACACAAATTGGCTACATCAGAATCACCACCTACATTGTGGTCAGAATACTTGGCCTCTGTTTTTAAAATTTTTGTTATTCTTACTGTTCAGTAGACCAGGGCTAGGGCATGAATATTCTGTGTTTTAAAAGCCTTTTAGGTGTCTCCTTATTAACCAGCCAGCTGTGGAAACTACTGGTCTAAAACATGTGTCCTAAAAAAATAAAGCATGATGTGTCCTTTCAAGCTTCCATTCATTTCTGTTTTGATCTTTTCTGGTGGTTTTGAGTTTATTCATTTTCATTCATTCAGAAAACTAATCGGTCACTTACTACATATGAAGTTTTTAATATACTTAGATCTGACCAGGAGTGTCACTTAGATCTACTCTTAAGGGTATGGCTGAGTGATTTTGTTTTTCTTGAACGGTAATCTGGAAATTCACCTTGTTTTTACATATAATGTGACTAATTTTTCCTTTGAATTAATAACTTAACTGTTTTCTCTTTCATGCAGATTTCAGAATTGATGTTCCCACCTCTTCCACTGTGGCACCCTTTGCCCAGAAAAAAGCCAGGAATGTACCGAGGGAATGGTCATCAGAATCACTATCCTCCTCCTATTCCATTTGGTTATCCAAATCAGGGAAGAAAGAATAAACCGTATCGCCCAATTCCAGTAACATGGGTACCTCCTCCTGGAATGCATTGTGACCGGAATCACTGGATCAATCCTCACATGTTAGCACCTCACTAGCTGCTTTTGATTCTGTTGGTGTCAGTGTTGAGAGGAGGTAGAATAAGCCTGACCACATTAAAAGTTAAAAGTTCATACTCATAGTAGTAAAGTTAGATGGGCCAAACCGTCAAACTTATTTTTATAGAAAAGTTATTGATAATAATCTTTCTTAAAAAATATATATGCACTTTAGATATATTGATATAGTTTGAGAAACTTTATTAAAGTTAGTCAAGTGCCTGAGTTTTAATATTGGACTTGAGTATTTATATATTGTGCATCAACTCTGTTGGATACGAGAACACTGTAGCAGCAGACGATCTGTTCTAGCACCTTTGAGCATTTACTTTATGGAGAGTATGTAAGTTATTTATACACAGGAAATCTATTTTATGTCATTGTTTAGAAGAATTGCGTGAAATCATGTAGTTGCAAATAAAAAGTAGTTTGAGGCATGACAATGTGTACTTCTTTTCTGTGCATAAAAAAAGGGAGAAATAGCAAAGGGAATTACTTCACTTTAATGTGTTTGAATTTTTTTTTCTTTGCTATATATTCAAACTTTTATTTTAAAAAATCAACTTTTTATTAACCATAACTTTCCCCAAGTCAGCCGTATCAAAATGTGCATATAAAAATCTATAGTTTATTAGTAGTACTAATTGAAAATGTAAATACAATAAAACATCTTTCAGCCATCAAAGTTGCTATAGATAGGATTTTCCTAAGAATTTAGCCTGTATCAATTTTGATATGGCATCTGACTTACATTCCTAATGCCACTGCATAAAGCAGAAATGTTCTTACATTTCTATTCTTGTGCTTTTTTCCCAACATATGAGAAAGTCTTTAATAGATGTCTGAAATAAAGCCAAATAGTACAGTACTTCATTCAGATTCTTCAGTAGTCCTTCATATTTATACCACCGTAATGCCATCAGTCTTGTAAGCATACTTGAACTACAAAAAGAGAGAAAGAGATATAAGAATTTGGATATTTCCCCCCAAATTAAATTTTTTAAAAAAGAAGATAAATACTTTTTCCTGTTACCCATATCTTTATTCTAGTCATAAGTTACTTGTCAAAAATCACAGTTCCCTAATAAGTCATTAGAAGGCCTTGGCTATTCCAAATATTCCTGTTGTCATTTTTTCTGATAAATTCTATTTAAGTATAGAGTACCAGAGAAGTGCATAAATCATAAGGATGCATATAGCCCAAAGGTTTGAGAATATGTGGAATTTAAATTCAGCAACCTCAGTAGGAAACTTTTTAAACCTTATAGACTTTTTTCTAATTTTAATAATTTTCTTCTAGTTTTAATATTATCTTTGATAAACTACATGTATCTTTTAATATATTCCAAACCATGATAATCCTTTTTCTTGAAATATATAATGAATGCCTATTCAAACAAGCATATTTTTGTAGGGGTAACTGGCATCACAAGAAGATTAGTTTTATTTAAGTTTGAAAATGTTTTTAACATGTTGAGAGTTTAGTGTGATGACAGATTGTGTGCAGTTGTAAAGGTGGCAGGTTTCAAGTATTTTTATCATGGAGTCAGCATTTGTTCTTTTAGTTTGCTCATGTTGTAGTTAGAAGCTTGTTGGAAAAATTAGAAGCATAATAGCCATACTGTCAAGAAGGGAAGTATTTTTGGCACACATCTAGTAACCAGATTTTTCTTTCCACATTGGATTACTATAAAACCTAAATCTCTTGTTCAGTAGTGCTGACAGCTAAATGGCTGAGTGCCTTGGGAAAAAGACTAATTTCACATTTGACTGTGTATTAGACATATTACCTGTAGATTTTGCCCTTTGATTGACTATACAGCCTCCCGCCTTGTTAGAAAAGTTATTTAAAGCAAAAGAAAACTCATCGATAAAGCTTTTCCAATCCATTCCTAATGAAAAGAGCCATCTTTTTATCAGTCCTAAATTAAGTCTAGTAAGCATGGGGTATAATTTTGTCAAACTTTTTTTAAAGGTTTTATTTATTCATTTGACAGAGGGAGACACAGGGAGAGAGGGAACACAAGCAGGGGAGTGGAAGAGGGAGAAGCGGGCTTCCTGCCGAGCAGGGAGCCTGATGGGGGGCTCCATCTCAGGACCCTGGGATCATGACCTGAGCCAAAGACAGATGCTTAATGACTAAGCCACCCAGGCGCCCCATTTGTCAAACTCTTAATGGTATTTAGGACTCTAGGACATCTCCAAGTCTGTCTCCCTTGGACAATGTAGGGCTGCTCTAATGAAGACAATATTGCTGCATAATTTCAGGTTCCTTTTCAGGCTGTTTCAAACAGAACTGATTTGTGACTGAATGATGATAATTTGTTTTAATTCTCCATTTTATATTTGTAGTATAACTGCAAAGCTCTGAATTCAGAGATTAAACTTGGACATGAAAATTTTAATAGTTAAAAAATACAAATTCTTTTGGTAAGTTCTATCATATCAATACTAAAGTGCTTATTTCCAGCTTTTCACTGTAATATTTATCTTAATATATTTAACTTTTAAGCAAACAATGATTTCAGTCTAAGATTAATAAAGTATTTATGTTGATTTCTACTCAACTATCACTGTGAAAGTGATTTCTTATTTTTTTATATTTCTTATTATTTGATGATTGGAAAGAAGCAAAACTTAAACACTATCATGTGTTTACATATCCTTTGCCAGAGCAGCCATTCTCTCCATTTTACAGGTAACGTTAAATAAGTTATAAAAATTTCACATCTGTGTGGCAATAACTTATTTAGTCCTCATAACCCCATGAGGTGGGTACCATTATTACCCCAATTTAGGTAAGGACTCTCATAGGAGTTAAAAAATGCCCAAGACAACAGAAAGCTAAGAAATGAAATCTTGACTCAAACCAACCTGGGTTTTGTAAAGCCCATGGTGGATGGGATGTTGGTTCAGTTCATTACTTATAATACTGTGAGAAATTTTAGTATCAAGCCAAGATTTGAAAAAGAGTAACATGCAAAGATTAGATTAAGCAAGTGAGGATACAAGACATTAAAATATCTGCTGATGAACAATAAAGCCTTGACAAAGTTCTTTTTACAAACTATTCAGATGTTTCTGGAAAGGGACTAATAACATTTTATTTGCTTGAACTATAAGTCAAATTGCAATAGGAAATACAGTGCACTTGACAGGACTGAGATGACAAAGCAAACTGGACCAATGATAGGTCCAG
Source organism: Mellivora capensis (assembly GCA_004024625.1). Taxonomy (NCBI): domain Eukaryota; kingdom Metazoa; phylum Chordata; class Mammalia; order Carnivora; family Mustelidae; genus Mellivora; species Mellivora capensis. The sequence continues at coordinate 5,686 of PISX010008131.1, read as the reverse complement.
GGGAAAGATCACACATAGAGAAGTAATGGTATTATTAAGGCCCAAGTTTATCACAGGCTTTAACTTCTTTTAGTTATCAAGTATTTGGTGAGTTAGCGTGGAATCCAGTGTTCTCATAATACTCTCTGGAGTCTGTATCCCAGTTGTGAAAGGCAGTAATACTGAGGTCTGAAGGGAAACACAATATCCCTACATTACTGATGGAGAATCGGCTTATTATACTGGGACGTTGTCATGCAAGCACTAATTCAAGAAAAGGCTTAGGTGATTCCTGTTAAAAATGTACACACTTTATTCACCACAGAAAGTATGGTCTGTTTCCCAATTTATAGCATTAGGCACCTTCCAGATTCCTTTGTTCTTTCACATAATTTAAAGGATAACATAAGGAATGACATGAAAACTCCATCTAATCCTTGTCAGAAGCAAATTCACCATTAGTACTTGTAGCAAATACACCACTGCAATTAGGGTGGTTTGATGTTTTTCCTTAAAGCACATGATCAGCACAGATAGAAGTGCTAAACTTCATTGTTTTTACCCTCAAAGGAGTGACTTGTTACAGAAATGACTCCCATAAGTTACTAATTGGAGCCTTGCTTAAATTTCATAGGTCTTGAAAATGCCAACGATTATGATGTAGACATCCATAACTTGGCTTTTAATTGCACCATTTTTGAAGGACAGTTAAAAATGTAAATGTGCATATCTTTTGACCAAGAAACTGTACTTCTAGGAATCTGTCTTCAGAAATACTCAACAAGGGGTTGAGGGGACCATTACTTACATAAAAGTATTTATTGCAAAATTGTGAGTGGCCAAAACAACGAAACTCTAAGCAGCCAACAAGTAAACAGTTAAGTAAAATCTGAACATCTATTCAAGAAAATACTGTGGAAAATACCATGCAGCTATCAAAAAAATTGTAATGACAGAGAATAAAATGTTGAAACGGGAAATAACTGCAAGTTGGAGAAGAAAAATAGTTCTATGATGGTGCCAAAAACTATCTAGAAAAAAATACCAAATTGACAGTAGCTAGTGATCTCAGAGGCAGGGCAAAGGGTCAGATACAGAGAACTTTATTTTCCTAGGTTGTACATTTCAGTCTTTAGACTTTTATATTGAGGGCGCCTGGCTGGCTCAGTGGGTTAAAGCCTCTGCCTTCGGCTCAGGTAATGATCACGGGGTCCTGGGATGGGTCCCACATTGGGCTCTCTGCTCAGCAGGGAGCTTGCTTCCCCCCGCCCCCCACCCGCCTTGCCTCTCTGCCTACTTGTGATCTCTGTCTGTCAAATAAATAATATCTTTAAAAAAAAAAAAAAGGCTTTTATACTGAGCATTATTACTTTGTAACTAGAGAGGCAGAGAGACAAAACATTTTATGAGTACTTAATTTAAAACAAGTTTGGTGGATTTATTTTTAGCAAATACAAATATATCATTGATAACCAAATTGCATGTATGTTTCATGGGCAGTCTATTACATCTCTGAATTAAAGGATTGCAGTGTGGTTAAAAATTTTGTTTGTTGATCATACTGTGTCTATTTTGGAAATATTCCAAAATAATAAATGCTTGTAATAGAGTGGTAGTTTTATATACTTTTCCTCCACTGTTCCCAGTTATATGTAACTAATACTAATTTCATAAGAAAAATTTAAAATACTGCTTTGTCGGAGAGAACCTCATAATTAAGAAACAGTACTAAATACCTGGAAATTAACAACAGAAAGGAGTGAGTCAGTCAAATGGTGAAGAATTTATAAAAATTTACAAAAAGAAAACCAACAAGAAGAATATGCTGTATTTCTAAATTGACTCAACATTATGGAAACTTCACTTTTCAAGTTAATATGTAAAGTCAATATAAATCATAATTAAAAGTCTGATAAAATTGTATTCAAACATGAAACCCTGATTTTAAGTTTACATGGAAGAATAATTCTCAAAAACAGCGAATAATTATTTTTTTAAAGAACAATGGACAGGGAGTATTCAATTTTTCCTTTTACATGATTTCTCAATATATACTCAAAAGTATAAGACTGAACAATGAACAGTGAAACAATTAGAAGAGCACAACCAGGAACAAAAGTTTAATCTATGGTGAATGTGACTTTTCAAATTGAAAATAATTCACTAATACAAAATTAATAGTGAACTATTTGGCTATGCATTTAAAAAATTTTTTTAAGTCAAAGTTTTCTATTTTTTAAGATTTTATTTATTTGAGAGAGAGACAGAGAACATGAGCAGGGCAGAGGGCAAGGGGCAAGCAGACTCATGGTGGAGCAGGGAGCCAGACACAGGGCTAGATCCCAGGATCCTGGGATCAGGACCTGAGCTGAAGGCAGAGGCTTAACTGACTGAGCCACCCAGGCACCCCAAAGTTGTTTTTTTTTAAAAAATAATCTCTACACCCATGGGGCTCAAACTTACAACCCAGGATCAAGAGTCACATGTTTCTCTGACTGAGCCAGCCAGACACCCCTGTATGCATTTTTTAAAAACTAAATTCCTACCCTAAGCTATAAAAATACATCCCAGATAGGTTAAAGATAAAATGCTAATTATGAAACTGTAAAAGTAGTAATATAAAATATAAAGGGAGATATTTACTAATTTTAGCTTAGGAAACTTTTCCCAATTTTAACAGGAATGTTGGTGGTTTGGAATTAAAAAGGAAGCTGCATATAAAAGGCATCATAAAATTAAAAGTAACTCCAAAGAGAAAATTTCCATAGCATGTTTATTTTTCTTTATATTTTTAAAGATTTTATTTATTTATTTGACAGAGAGAGAGATTACAAGAAGGCAGAGGCAGGCAGAGAGTGGGGAAGCAGGCTCCCTGCTGAGCAGAGAGCCGGATGGATGGGGCTCCATCCCAGGACTCTGGGATCAGGACCTGAGCTGAAAGCAGAGGCTTAACCCACTGAGCCACCCAGGCGCCCCCTACAGCACGTTTAAAAGAAAATGAATTACTATTCTGAGAATATGAAAAGCTCCTACATATAATTAATGAATTACTTATTTTTAAAGATTTTATTTATTTGAGAGGGAGAGAATGAGAGAGAGAGAGAGAGAGCATGAGAAGGGGATGGTCAGAGGGAGAAGCAGACTCCCTGTGAGCAGGGAGCCCGATGCGGGACTCGATCCCACGGCTCCAGGTTCATGACCTGAGCAGAAGTCACCCAACCAACTGAGCCACTCAGGTGCCCCTACATATAATTATTTAGCAAAGCTAAATAAATATAAAGAGATGCAAATGGCTAAAAACAGAAAATGTGCTAATGGCACACTAATGACAAGGGAAACATAAGTTGAATCCATGAAATACCATTTTTCGGCTAAAACGTTGACAAACACAGTAAAGACTGGTTTGCATTCTTTGTAGAAGACAATTTGATACTGTCAGTGTTTTTTAATGCATATATCTCTTAACCCCATAATTCAAACTCTACATACCTAGAAGATAACCTATGGAAATACTTTTGCAAATGTATAAAAATGTACAATTGATGCAGCAAGCAGCATTTGCCATAATAAAAGATGATAGTCTTTCATACTACGTAAGAACATGAGACCAGTAAGAGAACGATTTTTGTCTACTCGTGGGAAGATGTTCACCATATTGTCTGACAGGTACTACCAGTTCATTCTAAGATAAACCTACATATGTTTTACTCTTCTCATCTTACACATGAGGAAATGGTCTTGAGAGTATTCAAGTATGTTGCCCCAGGTGACCTAAATTATCAGGGCTTCAAATCCTGGTAGTATAACTCCAGGACACATGTTGGGAAAATAGACTAAGTTGTTAAGAGTAGTATGTGAGCATTATTTGTCATTTAGAAAGCAACTGAATAGACATTTTGGTGTTATTCTCTTAGAGTGATTTGAATGAAAAAGGATAAACTACCTTATTAAAATTATTGGCCACAAGAGGGCATCAGATATTCTTTTCCAATTTAGGAAGTGGAAGGCTGTATTTGTAGTTCATCTCCCTTTTCCATGAAAAGTGCTACTGCTTACAGTTTTGTTTTTTAATTATTATAAGTTTTTTAAGTTTTTTTTTAAATTTTTAAGTTTTTTCAAGTTAAACCACTGCTTTTCCTATGGATCCTCATGTAGAATTGTCATTGCTAATGGAGACTTCTAAGTATGCCATACTTATTCATACATTTTTTTTTTTACAGATTTTATTTATTTATTTGACAGACAGAGATCACAAGTAGGCAAGAGAGGCAGGCAGGGAGAGAGAGGAGGAAGCAGGCTCTCCGAGGAGCAGAGAGCCCGATGTGGGGCTCGATCCCAGGACGCCGGGATCATGACCTGAGCTGAAAGCAGAGGCTTTAACCCACTGAGCCACCCAGGTACCCCTCCTACATTTCTTTATTAGAATTATTTTTCTGTTAACAAAAGTAATATACATTTAAGAAAAAAAAATACCTAAAAGCACAGAGAAAGAGCATTAATCACCTGTAATCCTCCCAGAGTTAACCAATATTATATTTTAATAGATGGGGATGTTTTAAAAAAGGAGCTTTTACTTTGTATACTCCAATACTGTTGTATTACGAAATATATTCATTTTATGGTCACACAATTTGAAAATGTGAAACATATTCTTATGTATTTTTTTCTAAAACATGATTTTTAGTGGTTTCATGGTATTCACATGTATGTGACTCAACCGATCTTTATCATTAGACGTTAAACTACAGATCTCTTTTGGAAATGTCTTCAGTCAAATATCTAAATATATACCAGCTTTGTTGGAGTGGGCTTTGGTGTAGCAGAGTATTCCTTTCAAGTTTAGGAATAAATGGACAAGTTGAAGGGCACCTGGCTGGCTCAGTTGGTGGATCCTGTGACTCTTATCTCCAGGTGCTGAGTTCAACCCCTACCTTTGGCCTACAGCTTAATTTGATCATGTGCCAGAACTGCTAACTTTTTGAATTCATATAGGAAATGGATAGATGATAATTTTTTAGAGTTAATAAGTAATAAGCCTGTGATTGTTTCCCTAAATTCAGTAGAAAAAATGTTTTTGCATCTTATAAATCATCCATCAAGCACTTCTACTAAAGAAGTGAAATTAAATTTACTGATTAAAAATGAAAGTATTTAAAATTTTTGAAATTTGTCTAAAATTACTGGAACATGAAAAATGTGAAATTTAGTTTTGTCACATAAGTGAAATCTATTTCATATTTCCCAGTGATAAGACAGACTATATTTAAAATCTGATATTGAGAGTAAGAGTTAAAAAATTTTGAAGATACCATTTGTGATGCTTGATACCATGAAATCTGAGAGGGAATGCACAAAAAGTTAAAATACCGGATCTGACAGGGATTTGGCATTCAGATTTACAACAAAATCTCTCTCCCTTGACACAATTAGGAATGTCAATCAAAAAGTTTTAAGTGGAAAACCATTAAAAATAGTGTATCCCTTATACATTTTAAAATGCTTAAAATATTCATCCCAAAGCAACAGAATACACATTCTTCTCTAGTGCACATGGAACATTCTCCAGAATAGACCACATCCTGGGTCATAAATCAGGTCTCAACCAGTATCAAAAGATTGGGATCATTCCTTGCATATTTTCAGACCACAATGCTCTGAAGCTAGAACTCAATCACAAGAGGAAATTTGGAAAGAACCCAAGTACATG